>PVIR01020031.1:0-31162 GCA_004026965.1 Petromus typicus
GTGAGCCACCACACCCGGCACTGTGGTATGTGGTACTGGTTGCTGCTGGGCGTGAGTCTCCACACCCAGTATTGTATGAGGTTACCAGGGATCGAACCCAGGGCCCTGTGCTTGCAAGATAGGCGCTGGAACCACTGAGCTAATTCCCCGGCCCTATCCTCAGCTCTCTTTATTGTTTATTTTGAGACAAGAGTTTTGCTGAGTTGCTGTGGTTGGAGATAGGCTTGCCCCTGCACACCTGTAATCCTAGCACTCAAGGTTGAGGTAGGAGGATTGCCACAGTTCAAGGCCAGCCTGTTACAAAGAGAGACTCCGTTTCAAAAAACAAAAACAAAAATACGCTCACAAGGCAGGGTTTTAGCTCAGCATGCACAAGGTCCTGAGTTTGTTCCCTGATACTGCAGGGTGGGGCGTTGAGGGGTGCGATAGGTGGTGGAGGTGCTGCTTGGCTGGGGATTTAGCTCAGTGGTTCTGACATCTGCCTGCCAAGTGCAAGGTCCCAAATTCATCCTCAATCTGGGCATGGTGGTTCTGGCCTACAATCCGAGCACCTGGGTTGCAAAGACAGGAGGATTGCTGTGAGTTTGAGGCTAGCGTGAGCTACATAGTGAGTGCAGGAACAGTCTAAATACAAAGCAAGACCCTGTCTAAAAAAACAAAACAAAACAAAAACAAAAAAGTAATGCTCATGTTGGCCTTGAATTTAAGATCCACTTACCTCAGCCTCCCAAGTAGCTGGACTTACATCAATGTACCATTGTTCCCAGCCCATCATCATACTTATGTCTATTTAGGATCTTCTTGGCTTGATATAGTTTATTAGTTTCTTTTGTTTTTCATGACCTTGAACATTTAGAGCTGTGTTGGTAAGGTGTTTTGTGGTGTGTCTTTCAATTGGGATTTAATGTTTTCATGATAGACTGATATTACAGGACATACTGTCAACATAACTTGTCACTTTTTTTTTTGGAGACAGAGTCTTGCTTTGTAGTTCAGGCCTCAGCTCAGCCTCAAACTCACATCATAGCAATCCTCCTGCCTCTGCTGCTCTAGTGCTGGGGTTACAAACTGAGTCAGCATACCTGGCACTGTGGTATGTGGTACTGATTACTGGTGGATGTGAGTCTCCACACCCAGATTGTTATATGTGGTTACCAGGATTGAACCCAGGCCCTTGCACTGGCACCGGAACCACTGAACTAAATCCCTGGGCCCAACTTGTCACTATTAGTATGACTTAGATCGCTTGGCTGTGAATTTAGGATTTTTGTTGTTGTTGTTGTTAGGTTTTTTGAGACAGGGTCTCGTTTTGCAGTTCAGGCTGGCCCTGAGCTCAGCCTCCGACTCACATCACAGCAATCCTCCTGCCTCTGCCTCCCAGGTGCTAGGATTACAGGTGTGAGCCACCACACTCAGCACTGTGGTATGTGGTACTGATTGCTGCTGGGTGTGTCTCCACACCCAGTATGGTATGTGGTTACAGGGGATCGAACCTGGGTCCTTGCGCTTGTAAGACAGGTGCCGGAACCACTGAGCTAACTCCTGGGACCTGTTTTTTTTTTTTTTTGAGATAGAGTCTCACTATGTGGTCCAGACTGGCCTTGAACTCACTGTGTAGTCCTGACTGACCTCGAACTCATGATGATACTCTTGCTTCAGCCTCCTCTGTGCTGGGATTACAGGCCATTGCCACCAGGCCTGGCATTTTAAAAAAAATTTTTTAGGACTAGGTGTTTAGCCCAGTGGTGCTGTGCCTGAAAATAAACACAAGGACCTGAGTATGGTCCCCATATAGGGAGGGCAGGGGAGGGGAGGGATATTTAAAAAGATCTTGTTAATCTTTATTTTTAAAGAAATTTATTTACTTGTATAAGTACATGTTTATAGTACATAATGATTACATTCTTTGTAGGGAATTGTTTCATGTACATAACATTTTATTTTTTCCCCTTCCCTTCACTCCCCTTTTATTTTTCCAGCACTAGATTCGTTTATATTTAAGACTTTATGAAGTTAATTGTGATATATATCATATATTTTAAATATACATATATACCTGGGATTTATATTTTAGTAGGTAGACAGTGAGCTAATAAATGATTCAATTTCAGGTATGATCAAAATTCTATGAAGAGAATAATACAGAGATAGTGGAGTTGGTGGTCTCTTAGATGAGTTCCAGATATGGGTCTCTGATGCAACGTTGAGCTTTGACCTGTGTGATAAGGAGTAAGCCATGTCAGAATGTAGAGCATTTGGAGCGGTAAGAATAGTAATCCATACATTTTGTGAGGAGAATCAGTTTTCAATTCTGAAGCAGTGTCTGGGGTATTAAGTGGTAGTGATAGGGTGTGGTATATTGTAGTAGGAAATGAGATTGGCAAGTTGATAGGTGTAGATTGTGTAGTCTTAGAGACCATACAAATTTTGGATCTTGTTTCAGTTGTGACTGGCTCCATTGAGCAGCGTTATGAACTAAGTAAATGATTCAGTCTGATTAATGTTTAAAAATATTTTCTTTCCTGGAGATGTCCATTGTACCTTCAGCTTCACACTGACAGTTTCATACACTGCCCTTTCAGGAGAACACTGGCTAGGCTTCCAGGCCTTCTAAAATCTAGATAAAATCCTTCCCTGACCTCTAAACTCTTGCATTCTTTGTGTACCTAAACCAGGACTGGGTGGATGGCACCAGGGTCTGCTGCCAGCTGGAGCAGTAGCCAGGCTTCTTTCTCTCTTGGCTGCAGGGATTCAGTGCCTGTGAATAAAAGCTTGAGGAACAACTTCCCAAGGCCCCTGCCATTCTGGAACATTGGTGTTCTGGAACTTTCTTCTCAAGGCAAAGTCTAACCTTTGCAACTCTGAGACTGCAGAAACTGGAGTCCTGCTGGTTCTTGTGATGTCTTCAGGCTAGATTGTTTTCTTCTGAAATAGTTGGCTTTTTCTTGCTAGTCTTTTCAGTGACCAGCTTCTCTTGTTGAGTCTTAATAGGTCACGACTTTACTGGAACTTCCTTTCTGGCCACATTCAGAATGTTTTAAATCTTTCTACAGAGCTCTTTATTCTTGATTCTCAGTGTAAATCTGGGTAAAAGCTCAACCACAGCTCTTTCTATCCCTTATATCTTATTCAGGCGACTTAGGGTGAGTAGCACTCACACTGTTAATCTAGTGCCCCCAATCTTAACATTGCACCATTGATCAGTTTTAGCATCACACACTCTAGATCCAGCCACCTCTTAAAAAGTCCCACCTATGACCAAATGAGGCTTGAGAGGACATTTAGACACAAACAAGGGTCTTGTTTTGTATTCTAGGCTGACCATCAATTCACTATGTAGCACAGGCTGGTGCCAAATTCACAGTGACCCTTTTGCCTCTGCCTCCTGGGTGCTGGGGATACAGGTGTACACCACTGTGCCTGGCATTAATTTATGTTTTTAAAATACCACTTTGATGTAGCAGTAAGGGGTGCAGTAAGAGACCATTTGAGAAGTTGTTAGAATTGTATGTGGTATTATATGTCTGTGACCTCCAGCTTTTTGAGAGGCTGAGATAGGAGGATTGCAAATTTTAGCACAGGTTGGGCTTTTTAGTAATTTAGCAAGAAATGAAACAAAAAGGCAGAGCTAAGAATGTAGCTCAATGTAAAAGCCACAATTAAGTCTCAGTGCCATCAAAACAAAACAAAGAAAATGTGTTGGAATGGTACGACCAGGTGTTATGTCTTTGACTAGGGAGGGGGTGAGATGTGGTTATATTAGCTGTAATAAGTGACAGAGAAGAACCAAAGATGATTGTACATTTTTACCTAGAGCTTCTGGTACCATTTAAAAGAGATGGAAGACTGGAAGTAACTAATTTGGATGAAGAGTTTAGTCAGCTAGCTGTTTTGAGATTGTGATGCCTTACACTAGATCCCTAGGAGTGGCTGTTGAGTGGATAGTTGACTTGAAGTCTGGATCTCAAACTGAAGGTTAGGCTTGTAACTACACATTTGGGGGGTCATTGATAATTAGAGGATGTTTTAATACATGGAACTGGTGAGGTTGCCAGAAAGTAGAGAAGAGGGCCAATGGTTGAGCTCAGAGACTGTTGAAATTATGGAGAGGAATATACTACATTTAGGTTTCTCCCTCCCTCCATTCCTTTCTCCTTCCCTGTTTTCTTCTCTTCCCTTTTCCTCCTCCTTTTTCTTCCTTCTCTCACCTCCCTTCTGTTGCCTCAATTGAATGCAGGTGGGCTGTATTACTAAGCTACATCCCCAGCTCTTGTCGTATTTTTATTTGAGACTAAGTCTCATTAAGTTGCCCAAGTTGACCTGAAACTTAGGTTACTCTTGTCTTAGCCTTTAGAGTAGCTGGCACGATAGGTGAATGCCACCGTCTGTGGTATTTAGATTTCTTTTGTTATTCACATTAACCATGTGCATTGAATAACAGCTAAATGATGTTCTATTCATAATGTTCTTGAGATGCTTACACTATAACTAGGCTTTAGCTATTAATGGAATCTCCAGGTTTTTGTTATTTTACTGTCTGAAGAGTTCCACTTTTTCTCCATTATTCAAGCGTATAAACTCCAAATTTTGTACTTTAGCACAGTAGATCTATCATATCTGATATCATACCCTACATTTCCCTCTTGTTTTAAATGAAGCAAAGTATACATTTATTAAAGGTAGGGGAAAAAAAGGCTGTGAAGAGGGGTTTTGGGCTAAATAAAGGTAGGAAAAGGGGAAAAATTAAAAAACACACCGTATAGCATAAGGTGAACTTACTGCAGACAGACAGACAGACAGGTTCTCTCCTCTTTACCATGCTTGCTGTGCTTAATGTGCATTGCTCTTTTATAGCCTTGCCTGGAATCCCTTGCACCTTTTTTGGGGTACAGGGGCTAAATCTTGCCGTGTAGTTCCAGCTGATCCTGAACTCATTGTGTTGCCCACGCTGGCTCTGAACTGGTGGCGGTCCTCCTATCTCAGCCTCCCAGGTACTGGGATTACAGTTTGTGCCATTATGTCTGGCTTTTGAAATACTATACTTTTTCCTGTCCCTTTTTCTGTGCTTTGCCTCATCCCTCTATTCAAGTTTCAATGTTCACTTTACATTTGGTATGTAATTTCTCGTAATTTCTACAGGTAGAAATTGGCTCCTCAGAGCTGTAGTTAGTATCTATTTTTAGCAAAATACAGAATTATTTGGTATTTTGATTGGCTTTTTATTTCTTTCTTTCCCCAGTGCTTGGCATGTAGTAGATGCTTAGTGATAAAAGCAAAAGTTTAGAAGTATTGCCTAGCCTTGTAGCCCATTTCTTTAATTCCAGTTACTTGAAGACCTGAAGCTGGAAGATCACAAGTTACAGTAGGGAACTCCTCAACTTAATGAGATGCTCCTTCAGAAATAAAAAGGCCTAAGGACATAGCTCAGTGGTAGAGCTGCTTGCCTAGCATGCAGGAGCCCCTGGGAAAACAGAAATGTTAAAAGTTATGTTTTGGCAGAAGAGTAGGTTAAAACTCATAATCAAAATCACATAGAACATTAGCTAAACATTTTACATTTTCTTTATATGGCAGTTTTTTGGTTTTAATGATAATTATTGTGGTATAAGTTAGCCAATAAAAAGTTTAATGAAGAGATGTCAATTAGAAGCCTTAATAGAATTCTAGTCTTTTTTTTTTGAGACAGAGTCTTGCTTTGTAGTTCAGGCTGGCCCTGAGCTCAGCCTCCAACTCACATCTCAGCCATCCTCCTGCCTCTTCCTCTGCCTCCTAAGTGCTGGGATTACAGGCGTGAGCCACCACACCGGGCACTGTGGTATGTGGTACTGATTGCTGCTGGGTGTGAGTCTCCACACCCAGTATAGTATGTGGTTAACTGGGATCGAACTCGGGCCCTTGCGCTTGCAAGACAGGTGCCGGAACCACAGAGCTAAATCCCCAGCCCCAGTGGTGTTCTAGTCTTTAGAGCTGAATAATGCTTATTTTTTGGATGTAAACTACTGTAATAGATTTTTTCCTTCACTTGCCCACTTTATCACCCACCTTATCAGTAATTAAGAATTCTGTTTTAACATTAGACTTGTACTTTGAGCTCTTTGCTGGAGGAGGAACCTAATGTAATAAATCAAGGAGACTGAGCAGTACTCACCCCAGGAATATCTTTGAAATTGTTGTGTAGAGAGAGGTTTATGTTGTGAACTGTGGGTGTGAGCATTTCAGTTTCAGCACCTAAAGTGGGTTTGATTATTTTGTTGTTCAATTGTGAGCATATACTGAGTGGGTACTATATATGGACAGTGTATGAAGTGTTGTGAGGACCCTACAAAAGAGAAGACAATTTAGTTGAAGTGAAACAGAAAATTAAAAAGGAATTTAATATTAACACACAGCATATCATTAAGTACAAAGTGCTGTATTATGTAGCAAAGATTTTGCATTTCTTTTGCACGTACTTATGTTCCCAGTTATATTCAATCTTAGGTTTCAGCATTTTAACTTAATTTGCAAGTTCTGCATTTTCTTACTTTACTTGTTTCATTTAGCCCTTGTTTATTTAATATGAAAATACCATATATAGAAAGAGTGTTCTACCACTACATTGTATCCAAGTACTTTATTCTTGGTAATTCTGGGGTTTACACACCCAGGGAGTGCTGAATGACATGTTTAGCCATTTTAATATTAATTTTTTTCTTTTTTTGAGACGGGGTCTGGCTTTGTAGTTCAGGCTGGCCCTGAGCTTAGCCTCCAACTCACATCACAGCAATCCTCCTTCCTCTGCCTCCCGAGTGCTGAGATTACAGGCGTGAGCCACCACGCCCGGCACTGTAGTATGTGGTACTGGTTGCTGCTGGGCGTGAGTCTCCACACCCAGTATTGTATGTGGTTACTGGGGGATCGAACCTGGGTCCTTGTGCTTGCAAGACAGGTGCTGGAACCTCTGAGCTAAATTCCTGGCCTTCTTTATATATTTTTTTAAATGTGGTACCAGAGATTGAACTTGGACCCTTGTGTTTCTAAGGTAAGGGCAATACCACTTGAGCTAAATCTCTGGCCCCATTTTTGGTTATTTTTTTAAAACTAGGAATTGCACTGGGCCACATTTCGTCTTTTGGTATGAAACAAATCTCGTTAATTTGCTTAGACTGAGCTCAAGCTTTCCATCATATTGCCTCAGCTCCCATCATATTGGTATTACAGATATGCACTGATACCTTTGGCTTCAGATTGCTCTTAACAAAAGTTTTTAGTGACTTTTTATAGTGATTGTAATCTAAGTTGTGACAAACTATTTATATATATATTTAGTTATTTATTTTCAGAACCAGGGATCAGATTTGGGGTGGGGGATTTAGCTCAGGTGGTATTGCACCTACCTTGGAAGCACAAGGACCTGATTTCCATCCCCAGTACCACAAAAAAAAAAAAACAAAAACAAAAGAAGACCTTGCACATACCAGGCAGGTGGCAGTAAGTAGCACTGAGCTATATCCCTGGCCTGTGACAAACTATTTAAAGCAGCGTAGACTATACATAAAGGACTGAGCATTGTTATTTTCCAGGAAAGCTTTATGAACACTGGAATTTGAATTTTTTTTTTTTTTTTTTTGAGACAGTTTTTTTAGTTTTTTGAACTTTGTAGTTCAGGCTGGTCCTGAACTCAGCCTTGAGCTTAGCAATCCTTCTACTTCTGCCTCCTGAGTGCTGGGATTATAAGCGTGAGCCACCACACCTGGCATTGTGGTATGTAGTACTGATTGCTGGTGGGCATGTCATCACACCTGGCATTGTTACATGTGATTACCAGACTGAACCCTTGAGCTTGCAAGGTAGGTGCTGGAACCACTGAACTAAATCCCTGGCCCAGTTGTTGTTATTATTATTATTATTTTTTTTTAGGTTTTTGGAGACAGGGTCTCGCTTTGTGGTTCAGGCTGGCCCTGAGCTCAGCCTCAGACTCACATCACAATCCTCCTGCCTCTGCCTCCCGAGTGCTGGGATTACAGGCGTGAGCCACCACGCCCGGCACTGTGGTATGTGGTACTGGTTGCTGCTGGGTGTGGGTCACCACACCCAGTATTGTTATGTGGTTACTGGGGAATCGAACCCGGGTCCTTGCGCTTGCGAGACAGGCGCTGGAACCACTGAGCTAACTCCCCGGCCCCAGTTGTTGTTATTTTTGAGACAGAGTCTCACTATGTAGTCCAGTTTGGCTTTGAACTCACTGTGTATGTATTCCAGGCTGGACTTGAATTCAGCAGCAATCCTTCTACTTCAGCTGTTTGGATAACAGATACGTACCATTATACCCAGCTTGAAATTTGAATTTTATATAATTTTTACATATCTTAAATTTTATTAATTTGACTTTTATAATCATTTAAAAATACAAAAATCATGGTTGGTATGATGCATACATATAATTTCAGATCCTCAGGAGGATGGCAAATTTGAGCCTAGCCTGGATAACTTAGGATCTGTCTCAAAAAAAAAAAAAAAAAAGGCTGGAGATTAGCTTAGTATGAGGTCCTAGATTCAAACTCTAAGAGGCAATGGGGAGTTTAAGCAAGTGGCTCACTGGTAGAGCATTTACATAGCATTCCCAAGGCCCTGAGTACTGTACAAAACAAACACATCTCCACCCCTTACCCCTGTAAGCGCACACTCAGACATGCCATTTTCTTAACAAAAACAGGGCTGAATATGAGGTAGAGGGTGGTTCTCTAGGCAAACCACACTTGTGTACTGCCCCTTACTTAGCTAGTTCTTTCTCTAGTCTGATTGCCTTACTTGAAACTTAGTGTCACAGTGTCAGTATCAAGGGGAGTTTATTTTAGATACTTTCCTGGTAACAAAGTGCTCTGTTCAAACTTTTGTTATTGTGTTTATATGAGTAATTCTTTGTGTAGCAGAGTATATATATATTTTTAAATTTAAACATACTTTTTTTTTTTTTTTAGTTTTTTGAGGTAGGGTCTCTTGCTTTGTATTCAGGCTGGCCCTGAACTCACTATATAGCCCACGCTAGCTTGAACCGATGGCAGTCCTCCTGCCTCTGCCTCCTGAGTGCTGGGATTGCAGGCGTAAGCCACCATGCCCAGCATAATGGTTTGTGGTGTTAGGAATTGAGTTTGGGACCTTGCACTTGCCAGGCAGATGCTGGAACCACTGAGCTATATCCCTGGCCTTCCAGGCTGGTTTTGAACTAATGGTATTGCCAAGGCTGGCCTTCCACTCAAGTAGACCCTCTTGCCTCAGCCTACCAAGTATTAGGATTATGGGCATGGGCTGCCATGCTCAGCTGTATTTTATTTTGACATAATATTTATATGTATGTAGGGGGGTACACTGTGATAATTTGGCACCAGGATATCATTGACGTTATTGTGCAATTGTCCTCAATACCTACCAGTTCTTATCTTCCAAACTGAAGTTCTATGCCCATTTAGCACTAAGTACCTATCCCCCCTTCACAGCTTTTTGCAACTTCCATTCTACTTTCTGTCTTTGAATTTGAGTATTCCAGATACCTCACATAAATAGAGTCATACAAAATATTTGTTCTTTTCTATTTTATTTTATTTTCAAGGTTTAAGTTCTTTGTAGCATATGTTAGAGTATCTATCTGTTTTCTTTCTTTTTTATTTTTTTTTAAAGGTTTTTTGAGACAGGGTCTTGCTTTGTAGTTCAGGCTGGCCCTGAGCTGAGCCTCCAACTCACATCACAGCAATCCTCCTGCCTTTGCCTCCTGAGTGCTGGGATTATAGGCGTGAGCCAGCACACCTGGCACTGTGGTATGTGGTACTGGTTGCTGCATGGCGTGAGTCTCCACGCCCAGTATGGTATGTGGTTAACGGGGATCGAACCCGGGTCCTTGCGCTTGCAAGACAGGCACCGGAACCACTGAGCTAACACCCCGGCCCTCTATCTGTTTTTTTGTTGTTACAGTGGGGATTGATCCTAGAGCCCTTACACGTGTTTGTAATACTTAGCTATATCCCTAATCCCTTTTGAAAAAGATTTTATTTGGAGATAGTTCTTCCTAAGTTTCCCAGGCTGATCTGAAACTTAGAATTCCTCTGCCACAGACTCTCAAGTAGCTGGCATTACAGGTGTGTGCTCCTCTGCCCAGCTTTCATCATTTAAAAAATAAGTTTGTTTGGGGCCAGGGATTTGGCTCAGTGGTTCCAGCACCTGTCTTGCAAGCGCAAGGGCCTGAATTCGATCCCCGGTAACCACATATCATACTGGGCATGGAGACTCATGCCCAGCAGCAACCAGTACCACATACCACAGTGCCAGGCGTGGTGGCTCACGCCTGTAATCCCAGCACTTGGGAAGCAGAGGCAGGAGGATTGCTGTGATGTGAGTTGGAGGCTGAGCTCAGGGCCAGCCCGAACTACAAAAGCGAGACCCTGTCTCAAAAAAATTACTTTGTTTTTTCTATATATATATCCAAATGTACACATATGCATATATATGTATTTATTTATTGCAGAACTGGGGGTCACATTTGGACCCTTCTGCTTCTGAAATAGGCGTGGTACCACTTGAGCTAAATCCTTAGCCCTTAAAAATAAGTTTAAAGGGGTCGGGGGGTTAGCTCAGTGGTTCCAGCGCCTGTCTCGCAAGCGCAAGGACCCGGGTTCGATTCCCCAGTAACCATATAACAATTCTTGGTGTGGAGACCCACACCCAGCAGCAACCAGTACCACATACCATAGTGCCGGGCATGGTGGCTCACGCCTGTCATCCCAGCACTCGGGAGGCAGAGGCAGGAGGATTGTGATGTGAGTTTGAGGCTGAGCTCAGGGCCAGCTGGAACCACAAAGCGAGACCCTGTCTCCAAAAACCTAAAAAAAAAAAACAACTTTAAAGACTTAATTTTTTTTTTTTTTTTTAAACAGGGTCTTGCTTTTAGTTTAGGTTGGCCCAGAACTCACTAAGTAGCCCAGGCCAGCCTTGAACTCAACAGCATCCTCCTGCCTCTGCCTCCTGAGTGCCAGGATTACAGGCATGAGCTACCATGCCTGGCATTGTGATATGTGGTTACTGAGTACTGGGATTACAGGAATGAGCAACCATACCTGGCATTGTGGTATGTGGTTACTGGGGATCAACTTAGAACCTTGAGCTTGTCAGGCAGACACTAGATCCACTGAGCTAAACCACTAGTCCTAAAGACTTAATTTTTAAGAGAGTTTTATTTTCCCAGATTACTTTTCCCTACATGTGCATAACCTTTATCATTACCAGTGTTCTCCACTGCAGTAGTACATTTGTTACAACTGAAAATACACACTGACACATCACACTCAGCCAAAGTGCGTATTATATTAGGGTTCACTCAGTGTTGTATGTTCTGTGGGTTGGGATAAATGTATAATGTTGTATGTCCACATTATAGTATCTTAGAAGAAAGTAAAGATAGGTAGAAGGAAGACAAGGAAACTAATTTTTTTTTTAATCTCTTACCACCTTAAAACTCTGAGTCACCTAAAATACTTGCTCATCTCTACACATAAGGCTGGAATCACTGAGACTTACCTTGTTAAAACAAAGGATACTGTCTTTCTCTTGCTTTTAGGTTTTTTTTTTTGAGACAGGGTCTTGCTTCGTAGTTCAGGCTGGCCCCAGTCTCACTATGTAACCCAGGCTAGCCTTGAATTTACAGCAATCCTCCTGCCTCTGCTTCCCAAGTGCTGGGATTACAGACGTGAACCACCATGCCTGGCGTTTGGTGTGTGATGTTGATTGCTGATAGGCATGAGTCACCATACCTGGCTTTGTGTTATGTGGTTATCAGGGATTGTACTTGGGACCTTGTGCTTGCAAGGCAGACGCTGTAACCACTGAGCCAGATCCCAGGCTCCTGGCTATTTTTCTTTTTTTTTCTTTTTTTTTTTTTTTTTTAGGTTTTTGGAGACAGGGTCTCGCTTTGTGGTTCAGGCTGGCCCTGAGCTCAGCCTCAAACTCACGTCACAGCAATCCTCCTGCCTCTGCCTCCCGAGTGTTGGGATTACAGGCGTGAGCCACCACGCCCGGCATTGTGGTATGTGGTACTGGTTGCTGCTGGGTGTGGGTCTCCACACCCAGTATTGTTATGTGGTTACTGGGGAATTGAACCCGGGTCCTTGCGCTTGTGAGACAGGCGCCGGAACCACTGAGCTAACTCCCCGGCCCCTATTTTTCTTAATATATTACTATATCACAGGTTTCTAAGACTAATTATGTTAACAAGTTGTAACTGTTCAACTCTTTTTCCCAGTAAACATTTACCTGCTGCTAAAATAGAACTTGGCCAGTTGCCTTTTGCATATAGTAAAATCTTTGATTTCATCTAACATGTTTTGCGAGTGTTCTCAAAGATGAGCAAACATTTCTAATAAATTTTAACATGATAAACAAGTGATGTCTTGCAATACTAGTACTATAGTATGTGACACCAAACATCACAGGATCACAACTATGCCTCTCGCTGCAGGATTGTGAGTGATTGTTTCCTAATGGCAAGAGGTTATAAAGGAGATCTTGTTTGCTGAGGAGGAGAGAAGAAAGAGGGATTCCTCATTTCAGATGAGATTAAGGAGATGTGTAAAATGTTGGAAAACAGTGCAAAATTTTGAGGAAAAGTATCAGTTGAATGAGGCTGTAGCTCTGTGAACAATGAATCTTTACTGACAATGCAATATCACATTTCCACGAAATCTTCAAAAGGCAAAGGCAAGTGTCACTGGGTAGATTTCTTCTCAATAAAGTTGTATAAAAAGATTCTGTTGAATCAAATAGCAATACCTTTTTTTCTTTTTTTCTTTTTTTTTTTTTTTTGAGACAGAGTCCGCTTTGTAGTTCAGGCTGGCCCTGAGCTCACTGTGTAGCTCGGACAAACCTTGAACTAAGCAGTCTTGCTGCCTCTGCCTCTCTGAACTCAGCAATCCTCCTGCCTCTGCCTCTGGAGTGCTTGGATTACAGGCGTGAGCCACCACGCCCGACACTGTGGTATGTGGTACTGATTGCTGCTGGGCATGAGTCTCCATCCCCATTATTATTGTATGTGGTTACCGGGGAATTGAACCCGGGTCCCTGGCGCTTGCAAGACAGGCGCCGGAACCACTGAGCTAAATCCCTGACCATAGCAGTAGTTTTGTTAGTGATAGTGAAAATCGTCCTGCACTGTAACCTTCCTCACACCAGCCACAGAAGTTTTCAGAGGTAAGTACAGATTAATTTGTTTTTCTTTATGTTTTGTTTCTTTATATTTGTATATTTTGTTATTTTATATTTATATTTATATTATAATCATTTTATATGAATGTTTTAGTGTTGTGGAATGAGTCATCTGAGTTTCTATTATTTCTTATGGGGAAATTTGTCTTGAATTACAAACATGTTTCTGGAATGAATTATGCTTGCACACCAAGGTTTTACTGTATTTTTTTTTCTGTTCACCTTTTTTCGAGATACTAAGTAGCAAAATATTTTAAAGGTGGTGTTTTATTTACTTTTGTCATTGGTAAGACAAAATACTCAACAACCAAACTGGAAGAAAGGGAGTTTTCTTTTGGCTCGGTTTGTAGAAGTTTCATTTCGTAATTGGCTGACTTCAAGGTAGGGTGGCATGGCAGAGGGGCATTGCAGATGAGAGGCAGTTCTTGACAGGCAGAAGGCCACAAATCACAAGTGACATACTTAGCCCTCTTTCTATTCCTTGTATTTTATCCAGGATACCTACTGTTACACATCGGGTGGGGCACCTTTAATCCTACCTATAATTATGCCAAACCAATCAGTGGGTTAATTTAGTACCATACACTGTTGTTCCCAGCATCACACAATTTAGATCCAGCCACTTCTGAAAAAGCCCCACCTATGATATGATCATATGAAGCTTAGGAGAGACATCTAGACATGAACCGTAACAGAGGAAAAAAAAAATGAAGCAACACTTGAAAAGTCCATGTATTTGTATCATGTTCCAAAGAAGATATTATTTTTTCCCAGGAAGTTATTGATGACTGTAAATTTTCTCAATCCTCTTTCCAGAATTCCTGAAATAGCAAGAGATAGGCACTTGTGTAAAATAAAAAACTAACCTCTTAGAGTGCAGTCTTTAAAAGGCATTGGAAATCTGTTTTTTCTTGGAAAGTGTGCCATTGGAATTATACCCTTGTTTAAAAAAACAAAACAAAAAACAACTACATCCGAATCATTATCATTCCCATCAGTTTTTTTTTTTTTTTTGAGACAGGGTTTCACTTTGTAGTTCAGGCTAGTCCTGAAGTCACTAGGTAGCCCAGGCAAGCTTCAAACTCACAGCAAGCCTCCTGTCTCTGCCTCTTGTGTACTGGGATTACAGGCATGAGCCACCACACCCATATTGATTGCTGGTGGGTGTGAGTCACTATGCCCAGTATTGTTGCATGTGGTTACCAGGGATCAAACTAGGGACCTTGTGTTGGCAAGATGGGTTGTAGAACCACTGAGCTAAATCCTTGTCCCCTATCAGCCTTTTTTTTTGGTGTTGAATGATTAAACTCAGGGTCTCACATGCATGCAATATAAGTACTCACACATCCAGTCCTTTTTATTTTTTATTTTGTCCAGACTGGTCTCAAAGTTGTGATCATTCCTTCATTTATTTATTTATAGACCAGCCATCAGCTATTTATTTGTAGGGTGTTGCTGTGCAGTTTAGGCTGGCCTTGAACTTATTGTGTAGCTTAGGCTATCCTTGAAGTTGGAGTGATCCCCCAGCCTCAGCCTCCTGATGCTGGAATTACAGGTGTATGCTACCATCCTTGGAAAAACGTGATCCTTCAAGGTCTGCTTTTCTAGTAGTTAGGATTATGGATATACTGAATTGATTCTGACTTTTTTTCATCCCTCCCTCCTTTTGTACTTAAGATTAAACCAAAGATCTGTGCACTAAGCTATATCCCTAGCCTTTTTATTAACATTTTGAAACAGGGTCTGTATAAAGTTAAGTTACCTCTGATGGATTTGATCCTCTTGCCTTAGCCTCTCAAAGTACTGGTAATATAGGCGAATGCCGTTATATTTGGCTCAAGGGCCAGCGTTTAGCTCAGTGATTCTGCCACCTGCCTTGTGAGTGCAAAGTTCTGCATTTGATCCCTGGTACTAGAAACAAAAAACCATTGTATTTGACTCTTAAGAATTTGTTTTTCTAAAAAATTTTGAAGATTTTGCTTCTAAATTCCAGAATTCCTTCTAAACAGTCTTTGTGGGTTCTGTTTTTTTTTTTTTCTTTTTGAGACCGGGTTGGATCTCCCTTTGTAGTTCAGATGAACTTTGAACTCACTATGTAGCCCAGGCAAGCCTCCGACTCAGCAATCCTCCTGCCTCTGTCTCCCCAGTGCTGGAATTACAGGTGTGAGCCACTAAGCACAGCACTGTGGAATGTGGCACTGATTGCTGGTGGGTGTGAGTCACTATGCTTGACGTTGTTGTATGTATTTACTGGGGATTGAACTTGGTACCTTGCGCTTGCAAGGCAAGTGCCAGAATCACTGATCTAAATCACCGGCCCCCCCATTCTTGATACTGTTTGTTTAATTTTTTTTTTTTTTAGGTTTTTTTTGAGACAGGGTCTTGCTTTGTGGTTTAGGCTGGCCCTGAGCTCTGCCTCCAACTCACATTACAGCAATCCTCCTGCTTCTGCCTCCCAAGTGCTGGGATTACAGGTGTGAGCCACCATGCCCGGCACTGTGGTATGTGGTACTGATTGCTGCAGGGGTGTGAGTCTCCACGCCCAGTATGGTATGTGGTCACTGAGGATCGAACCCAGGTCCTTGCGCTTGCAAGATTGGCGCTGGAACCACTGAGCTAAATCCCCGGCCCTACTTTTCAATTTTTAAAAAAGCATTATAACTGCCTTTTCATTTTAAATAGTGCATTCTTGCAAACACCAACTCTGTGGCCACTAGGAAATTTAAGATAATTAGGTCAATGTTGGTGCCATTTGAAATAGTTGATTAGAAAAAAGCAGGTTTTTCTAGATTATATTTTTTGTGCAAGAATATACTAAATTTCCTCATCTGCTGCTTCAGTTTTGTTGTTTTGAAGACATTGCCTTTTGAGTGGAGTGCTTAGACTAAAGATCTGGATGTCATCTTTTTGTTTTTTTAGTTTTGAGATCTGGTCTTGCTTTGAGGTTCAGGCTGGCCTTGAGCTCACTGTGTAGTCCAGGAGAGCCTCAAATTCACAGAAATCCTCCTGCCTCTGCCTCCCGAGTGCTGGTATTACAGGTGTGAGCCACCACCATGCCCAGCATTGTTGTATGTGGTTACTGGGAATCGAATTTGAAGTCAGGACGTTGTGCTTGCAAGGCAGGCGTAAGAACCACTGAGCTAAATCCTTGGCCCTGGATGCCATCTTTTTTTTTTTTTTCGTTTTTTTTTTTTTGAGATATGGTCTCACTTTGTGGTTCAGGCTGGCCGTAAGCTCAGCCTCAAACTCACATCACGGCAATCCTACTGCCTCTGCCGCCTGAGTGCTGGGATTACAGGCATGAGTCAGTCACCACGCCCGGCACTGTGGTATCTGATACTGGTTGCTGCTGGGCATCAGTCTCCACGTCCAGTATGGTATGTGGTTACCGGGGATAGAATCTGGGTCCTTGCGCTTGCAAGACAGGCGCCGGAACCACTGAGCTAACTCCCCGGCCCCTGTATGCCATCTTTAAGAAATAATTATAAAAGCTATCAATTGTTTGGACACATTTGTTTATCTTCTTTCTGGATATGTAAATGAGGAATTTCATTTTTTTATAATCTTGGAGACAATTCTTCTTTTAAATCTCTTTGCCTTTACCTCCTACTTCTCTTCCTCATTCCTTTTAAGTCTCATTTCCCCATTTTAATTTTTTCTTCTTGTTGATATTTTAGCTCATGTTTGTGACGTAGAATGTTTACATTCATTGAAGCTATTAGGTTCTTGTACATGGCATATTTTAATTCTACTTTCCATTCATCTCTCCACTTCCTGTGCCCTGGTCTCCTTGGACTCTTTCCTATTTGTAAGAAATCTTATCTATTCTTTTTTCTCTTTCTGTTTGTCTTTTATGGTGCTGTTTGTGTGTACCATGAAACTACTCTGTATGTATTTAAACTTATGTTCATTATTTCACTCATCATTGTATTTTTCAGATGCCTCATTTTCCAGATATCTCCATTTGTCCTTCTTTGTAGCTGAATAGTATTCTATTACATATAGATAACACATTTTCTTTATTTAGTTGTCTGTTGATGGATATACTATGTAGACCACTCTAGAACTTAGCTGTTGTTTATTTATTTTCTCTAAAGGTTTCATTTCTGAATGCACATGTGATTTTAACAAAATTTTTTTTTTTTTTTTTAGAGACAGGGTCTTGCTTTGTAGTTCAAGCTGGCTCTGAACTCACTAAGTAGTCCACGTGAGCCTTGAACTCAGCAGTCCTCCTGCCTCTGCCTCCTGAATGCTGGGATTACAGGCGAGAGCCACCTCTCCGGGCACCATGGTGTGTGGTACTGATGGCTGGTGGGTGTGAGTCATGGCATTGTTGTATGTGGTTACGAGTGATCTAGCCAGGTACCTTGTGTTTGCAAGGCAAGCGCTGGAACCACTGAACTGAATCCCTAGCCCTTCAAAATATTTTTGAAAAAATTAACATATTACTAAAGTACAAACTAGAGTGTAAGATAAAGTGCCTAATTACTATCTAATTCTGTATAAAATGCTGGGGGAAACATTTTACATTTTAAAGAATAATAACAATCCCCTTCTTGATATAATTCTCTTCAAGGATACAAATATAAAGATAATTTCCATGCTACGAGAGGCAAAAGTTTCCAAATTATCCTTTATTTTAAAGTTAAGGAATTGGCCAGGCATGGTGATGCATGCCTTTAATTGCTGCTCTCAGGAAGGCTGAGGTGGGAGCATCACCTAGAATTTGAGACCAGGCTGGACTGCACAGTGATTTCAAGGTCATTCTGAACTATATGCTAGATCCGGTCTCAAAAAAAAAACAAACAAAAGACAAACCCCAAACTAAAACCAAACAAAAGTTTAGGAATTGAAATCAAATGATTTTTTTTAAATGAAAAGGACGTAGTGATCCAATAAGTTTTGCGTCAGACCCTGATTGCAAGTGGCTTTTTGAAAAAGCATCAAGTCCCTAGAGCTGATTTTGGAAGTCACACTTGATTTTTTTAGGGTTATATGTAGGCACTTTTTGACATTTTGGAGCTATATTTATGTTCTTTTTGTTTGTGACAATTTTTTTTCTTTTGGTTGAAACAGGGTCTCTCTCACTTTGTAGTTCAGTCTGGCCCTGAACTCACCATGTAACCTAGGATAGCCTCAAACTTACCGCAATCCTTCCTCCTCTGCCTCTTCAGTGCTGGGATTACAGGTGTGAGCCACCATACCTGGAAATTTGCTGTGTGGTTCTGGAGATCAAACTCAGGACCTTGTACTTGCCAGGCAGATCTTGGAACCACTGAGCTAAATTCATGGCCCAAAATTTTCATAATATACACACATGCGTGTGTGTGTGTGTGTGTGTGTATGTGTGTTTGTGTATATATGCCGGGGATTGAATTCAGGAGCTGGTATATGTGTTCTACTGATGATGAGCCACACTTCTAGCCCTACTTTTCTATTTTTTTTTACTTTTCTATTTTTTGAGAGAAGATCACACTGTGTAATTCATCCTGGCCTTGAACTCATGGTCCTCTGGCCTCATCCTCCCCAGTGCTGGGATTACAGGCATGCACCACCATGCCCAGCTCTCTACTTTTTAATTTAATTTAATTTAATTTTGTGTTTTTGATTCTGGGGATTGAATTCAGGTCTTGAATACTGACCACACCCCTACAACTGAGTTGTAGATCTCCATCTCCCTTACCATGCTTCTGTGTCCAGTCACAGGAGACTAGTTATGTGTGTGCATTTGTCACTTTGGTTGTTATTTCCTTAATGGGCGTATTCTCCTTTCCTTTGCCACTCTGAGATAGAAATTTGTTTACTGAAGAAATAATGATTTAGAGAAAAATTGATGGATGTCAGATAAATTAGGGGAGCTGGAGTGTTGAATATTGTGAGCTGAGACCAAATAATGGGAAGTGTACATATGTTCTGCAGTGTTTGTTTAGAATGAGGTTTTGTTTAGGAGTATGAGGTTGGGATTTAGCTTAGTGGTTCTGGTGCCTGCCTTGCAAGTACAAGGACCCAGGTTCAATCCCTAGTGGTAACCACGTACAACAGTGTTTAGAGAGAGAGTTATCCCATTCTTGGGAACCTGGATTTTCAGGCTTATGAGATATATATACGTATACGTATACACGTATATATATACACGTATACGTATACATATATATATATACACGTATACGTATACGTATATATGAGAGATATCTCTCATCTGTATCTGTCTCCCCACACATACATTCATATACATATACACATATACATACACACATACATGTATTATATATGTATGTATGAGTATATGTATATAGACACAAATGTATACATATACATACATGTATCTATGTATATACACGTATATATGTACACATTTATACATACATATATACACACATAGGCTAATGAGCTGTTGTATGTATATATATGTATGTATATATGTATATATTATATATATTTGAGGGTTTTTTTTTTTTGTTGAGACAAGGTCTTGCTTTGTAGTTCAGGCTGTTCCTGAACTCAGCCTTGAACTCAGCAATCCTCTTGCTTCTGCCTCTCAAGTGTTGGGATTAAAGGCATGAGCCACCATGCCTAGCATTGTGGTATGTGTTACTGATTGCTGGTGGCTGTGAGTCACCACACCCTGCATTGTGGTATGTGATTACTGGGGATTAGGGATCAACGTGGGACCTTGAATTTGAAAGGCAAGCACTAGAACCACTGAACTAAATCCCTGGTCCTTTGTTTTGTTTTTTGAGACCAGGTTGGCCCCGGACTGAGTACAAGTCCAGGCTGTTCTCAAATTTATAATGATCCTCCTGCCTTAGACCCTCAGATGTTGAAATTACAGGTGTGCACCACCATACTTGGTTTGGGATTTTGATTTTTGAAGGAAAGATAGAGTCTGAGGTAATGGACATCTGGATAGTGATCTCTAATTGGCAGTGAAAGATTTGTAAGTGGTACTTGTGAAAGAGAATCGACTTGAAGCTAAAATAGTTTAGTTTTTATTTTTATTCTTTGCAGTACTGAGGATTGAAATCAAGGTCTTTGTACTGACCTGTACCCAGAGACCATTTTTGTATTTTTAATTTTGAGACGGGGTCTTGCTGTCACTACATTGTGGAGGCTAGTGTTGAATTTTGTGGTATTCTGGCCTCAGCCTCCCAGGGTGCTAAGATTACAGGTGTATGTCACTGTGTCTGGTATGGTCTTTTTTATTTAAAACTTTTAACTATAGTGTAACATGCAGAAAAGTACACATACTATGAATGTACAACTTGAGGTATTTTTTTTTTGAGACAGGGTCTCACTTTGTAGTTTAGACTGGCCCACTATGTAGTTGGCCCACTATGTAGTCAAGGCCAGCCTTGAACTCACAGCAATCCTCTTGCTTCTGTTTCCTTAGTGCTGGGATTAGACGTGAGCCACCATCCCTTGTTGGTTGTTGTCTATGTGAAGTTTTCCCGGCCGGAGAGAGTGAGGCACAGAGTCAAGCACAGACCCTGGGGAATGTTTCTGGAACTTCCAGTTTATTCAGGTTTAAGTGTCACATATATAGCAAAAGGTCACAGGGCGGGGTGAAAGCTGGGAGGAAAGGAGGGTCTATAGGTTTGACCTAGGGTTTTGCCCAATAAGAACTTTGTGAGTGGGGGGTCTGTATGGCATTAGCTATGGGGGAAGGTGAGGCCATGGGTGAGAGACAAGAGGGGTGGGGCTGTCAAGATGGCTGCTGACAAGGTTCAACGTGGGAGCGAGTTCGCTCAAGCCCCTAAGGGTCTCTGAATCTGCAGGGAGACAAAAGTCTCAACCTTTAGGCTCAGGAGACAAGCACATGGTTTACTTGCGCTAGCCAGACTTGAAGCTCTCCCTTAAACCCTAACACTGTGGTATGTCATACTGATTGCTGGTGGATGTGAGTCATCATGTCTGACATTTTTGTATGTGGTTACCAGAGATTTAACCTGGGCCTTTGAGCTTGCAAGGCAGGCACTGGAACCACTGAGCTAAATCCCTGGCCCCCAAAATCATTAACTTTTGTTTGGAGATTTCATTCGGGATGGAAAGCACTGCCTTGCACTTACTAGGCAAGTGCTCTATCCTTAGCTACACCATTAGCTCCTCAAAAATTTAAGTGTCTGTGTTTGGTCATATATGCTTGTAATCCTAATTACTTAGGACCCTGAGAGAAAAGGAACTTGAGTTTGAGGTTGATAATGAGCACCTCCACCCCTCAAAAGTTAAAAAGTAAAATAAAAGCAAGTAATATTTGGCAAACTTTTGGTTTTTTTTTTGAGACAGTATCTTGCTTTCTAGGTCAGGCTGATCCTGAACTCACTATGTAGCCCAGGCTAGCCTCGAACTCTTGGCAATCCTCCTACCTCTGTCTCCCAAGTGCTGGGATTACAGACGTGAACCACCACACCTTGCACTGTGGTATGTGATATTGCTGGGATTACAGGTATGAATCACCATGCCTGGCATTGTGATATGTGGTACCCGGGATTGAACTCAGGACCTTGTGCTTGAGAGGCAGGCGCTGGAACTACTGAGGTAAATCCTCAGCCTTGTTTTGTTCTCTTTCTTTTTTTTTATTTTATTTTATTTTTTAATTTTTTTTAGGTTTTTTTGAGACAGGGTCTCACTTTGTGGTTCAGGCTGGCCCTGAGCTCAGCCTCAAACTCACATCACAGCAATCCTCCTGCCTCTGCCTCCCGAATGCTGGGATTACAGGCGTGAGCCACCACGCCCGGCACTGTGGTATGTGGTACTGGTTGCTGCTGGGCGTGAGTCTCCACACCCAGTATTGTATGTGGATACTGGGGAATCGAACTTGGGCCCTTGGGCTTGCAAGACAGGCGCCGGAACCGCTGAGCTAACTCCCCAGCCCTTGTTCTCTTTCTTTTGAGACAGGGTCTTGCTTTGTAGTTCAGGCTGATGCTGAGGTCAGCTCAAACTCACATCACAGCAATCCTCCTGCCTCTGCCTCCCGAGTGCTGGGAATTACAGGCATGAGCCACCACGCCTGGCACTGTAGTGTGTGGTACTAATTGCTGCTGGGCGTGAGTCTCCACACCCAGTGTGGTATACAGTTACCAAGGATTGAACCTGGGCCCTTGCGCTTGCAAGACAGGCACCGCAATCACTAAGCTAAATCCCTGGCCCTTTTTTTGTTCTTTTGAGACAAAGTCTCTCTGTGTAGTTCAGGCAGGCCTTGAATTTGTGGCAATCCTGCCTCAACTGCTTAGGTGCTAGAATTGTGGGCAGGCACCACTGTGCCTGGTTTATCTGTTATTAACTTCGTGATTTGTAATTAACTGTTTGATTTTAACAATTTAGGCTGCCTTGCCTGCCTGCTTACCGTTCTTCCCTCTTCCTTCCTCCCTCCCTCCCTCCCTCCCTCTGTTCCTTCTTTCTTTTTACCTTCCTACTTTCTTTTCTTCTGATTATCTTTCATATGTTTTCTTTATTTCTTTTGGTTGTATTGAGGATCAAACCCCAGGGCCTCATGCATGCTAGGTATGCACTCTACTATTTAGCACATGCCACCAAGCTACATTCCCAACCCTTAGAGCTTTAGTTTTTTACTCTTAAAAAAAAAATCAGTACTCGTCAAATATATTTCATAGCTTAAGATGTAAGTAAATAATGATGCAAATAAGGTAGGTATGGTAATGCAAATGTGCAGTCCCAGCACCAGGAGACTGAGGTGGGAGAATCACAAATTCAGATCTGGATTGGGCAACTTAAACCCTGTCAAGAAAAAAAAAAAAGAGTTGAGGCTGTCTATTTCCTGGTTGCAGTGGGTTAAGCAGTTTTCTTCCACCATGCCCTTTCACTATGCATTTTGTGCCTAGGACCTCACCAGTCACGCATAGACTGAACCCTATGAAACCATGAGCCAGAATAAGCCTTTCTTCCTTACAAAGGAAAAACAAAACAAGACAAAAAATGATCTGGGAGTATGGCTAAGTATGAAGATTCTGAGTTCAATCCCCGTTTCTAGTGGTTTTGAAGCTTAAAATATTGTACAGATTATAACTTTTGTTTGTGAAGAATTGTTTAAAAACACTATTTGTTCTGTATAGGGCATATAATTGTTTCAAACAGGAGAAAGAGGATTCTAGTACTTTAGGACTATAAGATTTGTGAGTACCAGATCTCTGAATAAATGCGTAGTTGGAAAAGTTCCATACAGGTCAAGGGTGTGTCTATAAGTATGGCCGCTTGGGGTTACATAAATTTCCTGGAGAGATGTAAAAGAAACATTTGCCTGCAAACAGCATCGGGGCCAACAGACCAAAGAAAAACTTGGATAAGTCCATCTTAGTGATAGAATTTACTAGGGCTTATTTACAGCTCAATAAAGGAGTTCTGAGCTGCTGTACCACTGAAGTTGTCACCGTCCTGTGCTAGACTGATTTTATTAGGATACTGATTAAAATAGCAGCAGGATCAAAAGAAGAAAAGTTGGGAGAAGTTGTACGTGTCTTCTACTCTCAGAACATCTTTATCAGGAAATTATGCTGATCTCATGAAATACTGTCTAGTTGAAATGATGATTGACCTTGTTACAGTGCAGCCTGGGACACAGCCTTAGTATTGGCAATGCTTTATGGGAGGAAGATGTGTATTAAAAAGATGGAGTTGCTTTGGCTAGTGTTTGGAGGAGAGTTTTTGTTAAATCCCCAGCTGCAGTACTACTCTTCATATATGTATTGTTTCTTAAGTGAGCAGGAAGATGTCTTTATGTATGCAGTATAGTGCTTTGGTAGTAAGTCTTTTTTTTTTTTTTTTTTTTAGGTTTTTTGAGACAGGGTCTCGCTTTGTGGTTCAGGCTGGCCCTGAGCTCAGCCTCCAACTCACATCACAGCAATCCTCCTGCCTCTGCCTCCCGAGTGCTGGGATTACAGGCGTGAGCCACCACGCCCAGCACTGTGGTATGTGGTACTAGTTGCTGCTGGGTGTGGGTCTCCACACCCAGTATTGTTATGTGGTTACCGGGGAATCGAACCCGGGTCCCTGCGCTTGCAAGACAGGCGCCGGAACCACTGAGCTAACTCCCCGGCTCTGGTAGTAAGTCTTATAGAGTGGAATAAAGGCATCTAATGCTTCTGCTTGAGGCATGAACAAGAAGAGGGAATATTCCCATCATGGTAGTCTTCTTGAGGAGCAGGCCCTCAGTGCAGATCTTAGCTGGTAAATTTCTAGGCCTAATGGGCAAAGTATCTATATCAGCCATTTCACTATACATATGCCAGTCCAGTTGTAGGGCAAATATGGCCAAAAATGAATCCTGCATAGCCACTGGGTGCCTGAAGGGAAATAGCAGTAAAGTGACACTTTGTTTGCCAGGCCATTGTGTGTTTCATACCTGTATGATGTTTACACAGCTTTCAGATGGCAGCAATCCCATATCTTGATGGAGGAAAGTGCCAGTCTCATTCCTTTCAAGATACGAGGAGGTGTAAGTGTACAAATGTGTGTGTTTAGTTATCATCCAACTAGCTTTGTCCCTCACTGAATTATGTATGGTTGGGACTCGCTTTAATATTTTCTTGCTGTTGCTAAGGTGTATCTTTCTGTCAGGACACATATTTCCTTTTATCTGGTTACTTAAAGGAAGGCTCTGTCTTGATCTTGGGGTCCTTGTGAAGTTACAGTTTACAGTTCTAGGAGGACAAGGGTAGCCCACTCTAGGAGAAGGGAAGTTTGCCATAGACCAAATAGTTGGACTTACTGTTATTGCTGCCTATTACAATAAGAGTTTCCCTGGCTCTGGCCAGCAAAGCCATAATTTATGCATGCAGAAACAAATGATTAGATGACAGTTGCACTGGCATGTCATATTTATTTAACTGAACACTAGTGACTTCCGAATCACTGTGGCTAGTGGCTTCCTCAGCCATAGGTTTTCATCCTGTCTTGTGTTCTAAAATGTGAGTTCTCTCACTTAGATCAGGCGTATGATCCAGTTGCTTGTACTTAGACTAGTCATGTCACTACTGCACTGGTAGGTGAATTTTAGCTGGTATGCTGGTAGTATAACACACAAGGTCCCTGGCTAAGTAGGATCCTTGGTGACAGTTCCCTACTGGAAGCCTGCATAGTGCTCTCTGGCACTGTAAACATTAGCCAACAAGGAGGAAGTTCCTAGTTTAGCCCCAGCTTGATTTTTTTTTTTTCATGTCCTGTAGTCAAAGTATGTGACGTTCTTAGTAATAAGAACTTACTATCCAGTTTTGGCACACAGCTAACCTTACTTGTATGGGATGGGATTGGGCCCATTGGCCAGTGACACAGTGGTATTTTACCTCTGACGCTGAGATTTTCATTCAACAACCTTATGGATTTTGAAGTACCTTTTCTCACCCATGCAGAGTGTCTACATTAAAACTTTTAAACTATTGCTTTAATAACCTACTTTTGCTTTTAGTTAATCCAACTCCTGTGGGATTGTAAAGCAGGTGAAAATACCATTGTATTTGATTGTCATTAGCCCTATTTTGCACATCAGTGTTGGTAAAATGAGTGTCCTTTTTACTGTCAGTTCTCTGTGGACACATACACATAACACTGATCTCAGTAAGCCCTTTAATAGTGCCTTTCTCAGTGGTTGTTTTTATAGGTGAACAATTTCAGGACGCTATGGCAGTGGCCACACAAGTGAGTGCATATTTTCAACCTTCATTCATAGGCATTGGCCCTGTGTATTCTATCTGTCTTTTTTTTGAGACAGGGTCTCGCTTTGTAATTCAGGCTGGCTTTAAACTCACTATGTAGCCCAGGTAAGCCTCAAACTCACATCAGTCCTCCTGCCTGTGCCTCCTGAGTGCTGGGATTACAGATGTGGGCCACCACACCTGGCATTGTGGTGTGCAGTACTGATTGCTCATAGGCGTGAGTTATGTCACCTGGCGTTGTGGTATGTGGTTACTGGGGATCCAACTCAGGATCTTGTGCTTGTGAGGCAGACACTGGAACCACTTGAGCTACTTCCCCTGGCCCTACCTATCAGCTTTATATAGAACATGTTGAATTGTGCACTTGCTCAGATAGTGCATTCATCCTTGAGACTATAGTATGCTTTTTTACCAGAATACTTTGTAGGAAGGCTTTGCTGCCTTTGCTATCTTTTTCTTTTTTGTAGTACCAGGATTGGACTCAAGATCTATGCTTGTTAGGAAGGCATGGGGCCACTATGCTACATCCTTGGCCCAGCCTTTGCTATCTTATAGTCAGTCCACAATACCTTCTCTATATCCAGACTTCACATGCACCCACTGGGAAGCCTTTCTAGAGACAAATAACTTACACTTTTGTAAAGACATTAACTTCTTGATTACTTTGCAATTAGTGGCTCTGGCTTATTTTGTATTCTCTTACACCTGTTTCTTCACATCTTTTGTCCCCATAGTGACCTACCAAGTACCTATCAGTGCTTCTTTCCCATTGTACGATCCATAGTGTCAGTCCTCTAAAGACCACCCTGTTCAGAGTGAGTGCCCATTTCTCATGAGTCACCACATCAGGACTGCTCTTAGCTCAGCCCACTGAATGCTTTTCCTTGCTTGAATCTAGCCAGATAGTATCTGTGTTCATGTGCATTGCTGCTGCTATCCTTTCTGCTTTGTGCTTTCACTAGGCCATTGGTGTGCTAAACATTTTCATAAATGGGTGATGTCCATTCCAGCATCTCATCTGGCTTGGCTTCTGGCTCTTGTCACTAGAGGTGCTTCAGAATGGAATGACACTGGCCCCAGGATGGTTTTTTGGACATTTGGCATAGGCTTGACAGATAGAAGTCCACAGTGCTCCAAGTATGTGTGCTTTTGCAGAGTCTGATTTTGTACTGTCCTAGGAAGGGTTGGCCAAAAGGCCTTCAGTCTAGCGCTTTACTGGATATGCTTTCTTTTATGTGTCTGTAGCAGATGCAGGGATGAATTCTACCTGCTGTGGGGATTGTATGCAGGCAGCAACTGTTGCCCTCACATTGTACACTGGCTTCTGGCCCTTTCCATGATGGGGACTAGAACCCCGTTGAAAGTGCCCATTCAGGTTCTTTCAGCCATACCCTCAACAATAGACCTAATAATCTCCAGAACAAATAGATGTTAGGGTTTTGAAGCAAGTAATATTTTTTAGTCTGCTCCAAAGTGTCTTCGCATGCCCTAAAGCCTCTTGAGGTCTTTTGTCTCAATCCTGTGTGGTCCCCCCGCCCCCATTTGGAGACAGGGTCTCGCTTTGTAGTTCAGGTTGGCCCTGAACTCACTATGTAACCCAGGCAAGCTGCAAATTCATAGCAATCTTCCTGCCTCTGCCTCCTGAGAGCTGGGATTACAGGCATGAGCCACTATGCCTGGCCCCCTTTTTAATAAAATTGTAGAAAGGAGGGGAAATTTGAGCAACTGGATTGTGAAAATGTCAACCCTGCCAAGAGTCCTAAGAGAACCTATAACCGCTTTGCTTTCATTGGTAAAGGCTACTATCAAAAAAATTAAAAATAAAGTGTTCAACAGGTTTTATTAACATCTTGGGCTTCTGAAACTATTTTCTACATATTCAGTTGATTTCCTACTCAAGGGTTACCTGCTAAAAGTTCAACAGAGAAGACATTAGATTGGAAAACAGTACAAGTTTTTTTAAACTAAATTAACATTCAACAGAAACTGGCTTTATAACATGCATTTGGGTTCCAGAGGTAAGCTATAGTTCAGTTTCTTCCTTCTGTTTTGCTTTATCACCTGTTACAGAAAGAGAGCTCAGTCTTTATGAATAATGAATGACTTTTGTTCACAGAAGGTAGGATGTGACAAATGTCTTTGTGCCATGCTGACAATTAACAGTAACTTAACAGGGAATCCAAGGTCTGTGTACATTAAATATCAGTTCCTTTTCCTACTGTTGAGAAAACTGAAGGATAAACATGAATAAACTGGGCCTTTTAGGACAGTTAGGTGTAAACATCACAACTCTGGCAGCAGTCTAATATTTCTATCCTTAGAATTTAGGTGCTAACTGGACTTGTATCATAAAAATCAGTGTAATTAATTAAACTGGGGGTAATGACCAAAGACTAGTTCATATATATGTAAAATCACTGTAAACTAAAATAAATGTAGGAACCCTTAACCATGGTCTCAGTTATCTGGGAAGGCACATACTACAGAAGACCACAGCAGAAACAGCTATCTTATTATATAATAACATTGAGGCAGAAAGTCAAAATCCATTAAAAGGTAACTGGGAATGCACTAATTAGGATGATCTCCATTCTCTTAATTACTTTACTACTTAATGCAACATTCACCTTTGAGTTACGTATGATAGTATGCACAATGATCATGAATGACTCCAAGAGAAATATGTAACATTTAGAACATTCTAAATGGAACATTTTATGGAGACAGCTGTAAGGCAAAGAATTTGAAGTAAACAATTATGCAAAAATAAAAAACGAGGTTGCTTTTGTACAAATACCTGGTTTAATAAGGACTTGCTTATTTTGAGAAAAAAGATCTCAAACATCAGGCTGTTCACAAAAATAACCCACAGTATCAACTTTAGAAAAGAAGGAACTATTACATTAATTTTTTTAGAGGGTGCATTTGACATGCTGCCTCTCATTCACAAAAATATATTGTTACATTTGTGTTCAGTAGCCCCACAAAGTGCTTGATGTGGGGTAACACACATACTTGAACTCAAAGCCACTCTCAGATGCTACAACTAGATGAGATTGCCTTTGCAGTTAGGGAATAAAACTACTGAAATTGTGTGAATGGAAATAACTGTACTCCCTGCATAATAAGAGATCACAGTGGAGAAAGTTGATAAAAATTATACAACCGTTTTATTGTCAGTCCTAAAGAGGTATCAAAATTAAAAAGCAAAATTACAAGGTAAGACTTAACGAAACTACTAGGAGCATTAAAGGAAGTGAAAATGGGACTAGGCGCAGGACAATTAGGAACATGGGAAGGACAAAGATAGAAAAGTCAGCATGTGTTGAAGATATACTAGGCTAGAGGATCTGGCGAAATTTTGATCTTAGACAAGTGCCTAGATAAATAATAAGAGGGGCCAGAGATTTAGTTCAGTGGTTCCAGCGCCTGCATATCAAGTGCAAGGCTCTGAGTTCAATCTCTGGTAAGCACATTGCTGGGTGTGGTGGCTCAAGCCTGTAATCCCAGCATTTGGAGGCAGAAGCAGGAGGATTGCTGAGCTTGAAGCTGGCCTGGGCTACATAGTGAGTTCAGGGCCAGCCTGAACTACAAAGTGAGACCCTGTTTCCAAAAAAAAAAAAAAAAAAAACAAAAAAACCCCAAAACAATAGGATAAGACTTCTAATCCCCACAGTGTGTTTAAGAATCATCCTTGGGCCGGGGAGTTAGCTCAGTGGTTCCGGCGCCTGTCTTGCAAGCGCAAGGGCCCGGGTTCGATTCCCCAGTAACCACATAACAATACTGGGTGTGAAGTCCCCACACCCAGCAGCAACCAGTACCACATACCACAGTGCCGGGCGTGGTGGCTCATGCCTGTCATCCCAGCACTCGGGAGGCAGAGGCAGGAGGATTGTGATGTGAGTTTGAGGCTGAGCTCGGGGCCAGCCTGAACCACAAAGTGAGACCCTGTCTCAAAAAACCTTAAAAAAAAAAAGAATCATCCTTGCCATTGGTGCTGTCTCTGTTATTCTCTCCTTCCTCAGCCTCTTTTTCATCACCCTTGATAAACTCCAGCTGTTTCTCCCCCCCCCAATCTTCATTATCATCATTGTTTAGTAGGTCTCCTTCCTCAGCAGATTATCTGCAGCTCCCTCAGACTCCATCTTCACGTTAGTCTTATCTTCCGGGAAGTGCTGCTGGTCTGCTCTTCTTCTGACTTACCATTCTTCATCTCTACTGCTTTTTAATCTGTTCCTTTTCACTTTTCTCCAGGCTTTCCAGTAAAGAATCCACTTTTTGTTTTATCTGGGTTAGCTCCTTCTTAATGGCCTGAAGGTCATCACCTTTCAACTTTCTAGACTTGGAAGATCCCCACTGTTCGCTCTTAGAATTGAAGCAGCTTTTGCTCCTTCGTGAGGTGTTGCCTGATATATGCTGGCATTTTGAGGGCACTACAGCTTGAGTAATAGGAGGAGGAGGAGGAACACGTGCTGAGTAACTATATATCTTGTCATAGTAATCATGTTGAAAGTCATAGTCCAAGTCAAAAGTGGAGCTGAGGGGAGGGGGAGGGGTGTTGTGGTACTGACGCATCATACTGACGCATACATCTCCACTGCAGCTCATTTCACATCTGCTTTTCCTCTGTGTACTTTTGGCTCTGCTGACAGATTAAAATCTAAAACCTGTCCAGCAGTCATTCTGCCATCCTGTCCTGCTGTAGTAGCCTGGGTGTTTCTCATTAACATACTGGACTAAGGCAATGCCCATATGCATGGAACAACCCAGGATTTTGCCATACTTCGAGAAGATCACTTCCACTTTGGATTTCTTTACCACCAGGGGGTTGAGATTCCCAGTGAACACATGGGAGTTCATGGAGTGAGGATCTATTTTGTTGGTAACATTGCTAGCCATCATGTTTGATAAGGTCGCCGACAAAGATGAAAACCTGGAGAGAGAAGAGATTTGATTCAGGGTCTCCTCCTCCCATGAGGTTGACTGCTGTTGAGATCAGTACCATGGTGGCTGCAACTGCTTGGTCTTCATCTCTTCACAAAATGGTCCTACAGTCAAAATTTTTTTTTTTTTTTTTTTTTAGGTTTTTGGAGACAGGGTCTCGCTTTGTGGTTCAGGCTGGCCCTGAGCTCAGCCTCAAACTCACATCACAATCCTCCTGCCTCTGCCTCCCGAGTGCTGGGATGACAGGCATGAGCCACCACGCCCGGCACTGTGGTATGTGGTACTGGTTGCTGCTGGGCGTGAGTCTCCACACCCAGTATTGTTAT
>PVIR01020032.1:0-31152 GCA_004026965.1 Petromus typicus
GGATATCCTCAAGGTATGTCCATTTAAGTAGAAATGATTCAAACTTACCATTTTTTATGGCAGAGTAATACTCCATTCTGTAGAAGAACCACAGCTTTTTTATCCAGTCTCCAGTTGATGGACACTTGGGTTGTTTCCAAGATGTAGCAATCACAAATTGGGCTGCTATAAACATGGGTGCACATATGTCACTGTGATATTTATCTCACTCCACATAGATTGGCTGCCATTTCAGAATCAGCCAATGGCAAATGTTGGTGAGGCTGTGGAGAAGAAAGAGCCCTTCTCCACTGTTGGTGGGACTGTAGACTCATACAACCCCTGTGGAGATCAGTTTGGAGATTCCTCAAAAAGTTAGGGTTGGAGGTCCCATTTGACCCGGCCATTGCCCTGCTAGGTATATGCACACAAGAATTAAAAGACTCATATCACAGTGACATATGTTGACTCGTGTTTTTAATGACTTGTGAATTTTATCTGTTTTGCTTTTGGTTTCAACAACTACAAACCCACTTTTCATTTAGCATAGATACTTCAAGGTAAGGACACTTTAAAATTTATTCAGTTATTAACTTTGGACAAGTCCACAAGATATGATTTGATGAATTTATTCATAGTTATTCCAACACAGGATCTTTTTGAAACACAAGTACACTCTACTTTGACTCTACCTCTGTCTTTTGTTATCTTTGTCAAGTGAGTTAACTGGATTTTGATCTTTCCTGTCTCACCTCTTCTGCCCTTTTCTGCCATTCATCTGAGACCTCCTGCCTTCTGCAGTCAGACCTGCAGCTGCTGAAGTGACTCCCGGCCCCTCCGTGGTCACTCAGGAGCATTTCGCTCTGCACCCACTTCCCTGGGGGCTGAGTTATCTGTTTCCTTAGTGCCCAGTCTTTATTGTAGTTTTATTTTTTCTTTTTAAAAGAACTTTGTTCTCCTTGCTTAACTATATTCCTTCCTTTTCTAAAATTTTCTTCTGCACAGTGATTTTACTTTCTTCTTAGAACATGTTTGCAGTGTATAAGGATTCCATGTGTCACAGGGAGCTGGTACAGTTGTTCCCTGTACAAGCTCATGGGTAAGAGGAAAATCAGAATATTGTCCTACATTTTATGTAAATATACTACCTGCAGTGGAGTGTGTTCTAACTTCAAGTGCTCAATGATTTCTCACCTTCCTCTTAACAAGTAAAATCAAAATCCCATAATAAATTAATCCTCACACTGGAGTAAGAATGAGTGAAACTGAAGACACAAGCACGCTGCTTTGTGCTCATGATGGGAGTTTTGATGACGGACATTACCGGGTGCAGACAGAAGCTCCTTAGATCAATAGTGTCATGGATGTGCAGCTGTTAGCACGAGTAACCCCAGTGCATGTGAGCCATGCGTGTCAGGAACACGAGATGATGTTGATAATGTCCACAGGAAGAAACGTAGGGAGGGATAGGGGACGTGGAGGAGAATACAGGAAAGAGAGTAAAAAGAGAATCAAGTCACATTACGTTCATAAACTCCCTCCCCAAGGTGACTGCAAACTGTGTGTGTTATACACATCTGCTAACAAAGGAAAGAGAAATCTAAGGCGACAGGAGAAAACTGGGACTTGCAATGCCTGTGTTGGTCTGCTTTTCACTACTGTAGCAAATGACTTGATAGAAGACCGTCTTATTGAACCTCATCCTATAACGTGATCACTGCTATCAGGAACACGGAGACACCATTGTGTCCCACCCGAAAAGCTAATAAATGTACAAACTAACAACTTAAAATGAAGTTTTGTTTGCACTACATAACAATTGCGTTTTTGCAAGGGATTGGTGTATATATAGCATAAATTAATTTTTCTATCCCCTCTCCACCTCTTTCTTTCTTCCTCCTTCGATCTTTTGGCCCCCACCCCTTTTGCCAGTTTTATCTCCCTGTTTTCCGTTATCTATCTCTTATTTTTGCTTTTTGTTTTACTTATAGTTTGAGTTTCCATAGAAGAGAAACCACGTATCTTAAGCTGATGTGTCTGATTTGCTTCATTTAATATTCTGCTCTCTGGTGTGTGGTTCCAGCATCCACCAAGTGAGTCAAATGTATCTTCTTCACCAAAGAGAAGAACTCCACTATACATACAATGCCACACTTTCCATCTCTTTCATTTGCTCTTTACTTTGTTTATATTTCAGTTTTCTCATATAAGAAAAATTATGTAGTATCTAAGCTCACGTGTTTGATTTATTTTACTTACATCATGTTTTCAATGTGTAACTATTTTCATACAAGTGATTCAAATTCATCCTCCTTCATGGCAGAGTAGTATCCCATTATGTGTAAAGAAAATTGTTATATTTATACACAGTAAAATAAATTTTTTTAAGAAAATAAAATAAAGAAGGGACAACAAGAACCAAAACACATAAGCTCCTTGGCTTCTCCTCTGTTCACAGCTGAATACCCACAGAATTTCCCAACTTACAATTAGAACCAATTCCCTTTAAATCGCCAACATGAGCTATAGTTGTGGGTAAAATTATAGCTAAGATGATTACTTTAGAATCATAATATTTTACCTTATGTAACAGCATAAAGTTCATCCAGTGTTTTACAAAATGCATTCTCTCATCTAAACTCACTGTGCAAATAGCTTTTGTATTGGCCTGGAAGGGATCAGTGCTTACAATGTAAGAACAAAATTGTCATATTGCATAATGAACACAGTTCTGGTTACAACTTTCTGTGGTGTTTCTTCATTTAAGTTTGCAAGCAGGAAAGCAATACCAAGAAAATTCTCTTGCCAAGGTAAGTCATTGCTATAGTTTAACCTGGTCATTTCATATCTAGGATCAATTTCATCATTTTTGAGGAAATGGAAAATCTTGGCCCAATTGGGAAACCAGATCATGACTTAAAAAGGACAAGTCCATGCCTGTGGCCCCTGCCCTCCTCTCAAACTCTGAGGACACGTCAGAGGCTGAGTCTTGAGCAAGAAGCGGAACCACGGTGCCCCCACCAAGATGGCACCCGTGGGCACATGACTCCCCAGCATCTGGAGCAGTGGCCTTCTGGAAGAAGTCTGCTGTGCAACACTCCTGAAGGCAAATCACAGCACCCAATCCCACCCCTTGATGGGCCTGGAGTGCAGCCCCGTAGTGTTCTGAATAAAAACCGAAACAGGAGAGCTGTGGGTGTCCACTCTCACCCACCAGGCCCCTGAGCACAGCAGCCCGAGCTTCCGAGGTGAATCAGCGCTGAATGGAAACTCTCGCCTTCACCTCTGTCTTCATCGTGCACCGATACAGCAGGTGAGACCCGGAGCTCACCTAGATAATTAACTAATTATTCCAATAATAAACACTGCATTATGACAGTTCATTTTTCTTGAGGAAAAGATGTGATTTCAAATGTCTTGTTTTGGATATTTGCGTTTTAATCCCCCTATTAATCACACGCAGCAGAGTGATTCATTACAGGTATTAATTCGCTCCTGTCCCTGGCTGTCAGGTTGTTAATGCCAGGAGCATAAAGTGTGCCATTGTACGACTTATTATCGGTATAAAATTTCTGCAAAGATTATGGGGATTTGGTTTGATAAGAGGAAAATAAGTCAAGAGTGATGGGCAATAATTATCTCAAGCGATTAAATGAAACAGTCAATCATTTTAGCTGGGAATAAAGCCACATCTCAGTCCTGGACTATCTTCTGATAAAAATGAATTCGCTGGGAGTGCTTCCTCAAGTCGCAGGCTGGCACCTGCCTTCCCTCCGCCACGCTCCCACCATTGCAACGTCTGTCACTTGTTGGCTTGAAGAATGCACCGCACTCAGAGCCTTTTCAGATGCCTTTGAAATCAAGGGTGATGCTCTGTGATTTGTTTTTCTCTTTTCCCCTTCAATAGCATTCAAGGGCTGCAGGAATTAAGCAGTGCATGATTTCGCCTGGCGAATTTTCGAATGTGTGGAATTAATCTTATAAAGTGTGGTTTCAGTGTGTTAACTATTCTACTTCAGCTCAAACTTGAGGTACCCCAGAATTAGAATGAATTACTGATGACAAAGCAATCGCTCCAACTCTCGTGGTCTGCAGTTACGCTGGAAGAGAAGTAACTACATTGCAATATGATCGAGTTGGTAACACGCTGGAGGAAATTCTGGCTGGAAACTTCCTCTGTCTTTGTACTTGTACATGCACAAATTCAGTTTCTTCCTTATAATTACCCCTCAAAAGAAGAACTAAATGCGGAGGCCACAGCGGCTGAATCCCATCATGTTCCCAGGTCAAGGTCAAGCAGACCTTGCTACTAGTCTTTGCATAAGAACCACGAAGTACTCCTGGATTTTCTAGGCTGGGGAGCCCGGGCCATTCACCCTTGAGCTCTGTATCCTGGCTATCGCGTGTAGTGGCAGAAAATAAGGAGGTCCTCAGTGCTTAGAAAAACTGTCTGAATATCCCTTCCATCAAGGAAAGTTCAGAAGCACCGAGGCATCCCATGTCCCCTGAGTGATCCTGAGTCATCCTTCCAGGGAGACGGAGGATCCAGTCTGCAAACTCAGAGCGACCTGTGCTACACGAGAGACTCCGTCATTCACACTTGTGTGTAGTCATGTCCTTCCCTCCGGCCTCTATGTGTCAAGGGAAGTTAGCTTTGTCCACTATGTGAAATCTCGTAGGGAAAAATGTTACCCTGCTGGAAAGGAGATGGCATCCAGCTCTGACCACTAGGAACCAGGTCAGAAGCAGTACCTGTTGAGCCACAAGCAGATCCAGATGCTCAGCAACCTGGGAGCCCCAGTACAGAAGTTGTAAGCAATGGATCTTCTTAAGATGCAAACTGGTTGTATCCATCCTGGGGCTCAGATAGGACCATGCCCAGATGTTAGAAGACCCTTCCACTTCCAAGAAGATACTGAAAGAATTTCAGACATAGAGAAATGAAGCATTCCTAGCATTACAAGGAAACATGGATTTCTCCTGTAAATGGTAGGAGTAGGTTTGTGTACAGACTGAGTAAACCCAATGCCTGTAAACAGTTATTCTAGGTCAAAGCACACGGAGAATACCTTGCAGAAGCAATGGACACATTCCAATCTTCTCTTGCCATTTTCATGAGCATCAAAACACTCCCCTTCCTTTAATATTCCACCCTGGCTCCGATGGAGTGAATGGACTGGGTCTATCTCAGTTGCTTTCTTAATGCTGGGAGAGAACACATGACAGCACAGCTTAAAGCAGAGCTTATTTTGGCTCCTTGTTTCCATCCATGGCCAGCTGCTCCAAGCTGTGAATGGGAGGTGAAGGGCCTGATGGAAGAGAGCTGCACACGTCATGGTGGCCGGGTAGCAGAGAGAGAACTCAGGCAGATGAGAGAGAGAGAGAAAGAAAGGAAGAGCTAGGGAGGGGGACAGATCTACTGAAGATACAGCGCCTCCTGATCCAGTCGCTCCTCAGAACCCTACCTCTGAGCACATGCAACTTTGGGGCTCACCCTAGACCAAGAGCAGACAGGGAAATGTGGTTTTAGTTGGAAAGATGCACATGTCGGCATGTGGCCCCAGTGACACCCTGTCATCTGTGAGTGATGAAGTAAGACCAGGCAGAAACCCTCAATATGGGCCTTTGTTGTTCGTGTGTCTCTGTTCTGCTCTTCGGAGTGGAGCATTTGCACTTAGACCTCATGGCCAAGCTCCACCCACACGGCCACCTCTAAGCCTATCAGTGTTTGCCCCATCGTTGCGCAGAGCAAGTCCCCAGAAGGCCTTAGGCAGGAGGAGACCCTGAGACCACAGGTTCCAAAGGATGGTAGGTGGTCTCCTCAGCATTGTTGCTGTATCTCCCTTGGGGAAAGAAAGAATGGAGCAGAGGGCCCAGGTGTCAGGAGGGTGCCAACCCTGAGAGGTAGAGGTTTGGGGTCCTTTGCAGGCTGTTTCACAGTGAGGCTGCCAACCTGAATACACAGGTCTATGTTTGACCTTTGGTGGGGAGGCTCACTGCTTCCTAAGAAGACTCATGTTCCAGGAACACAGAAGGATCTGCACTAATGTCCATGTTAAATACACGGGGCAGATCGTGACATCGAAGATCATGACGTGAAGGCCTTGGGACGTTCTCTCTGAGAGGCTAAATTTGACTTTGCACAGCCCATAGCCACAAAGAATCTCTCCTGCCTCACACATAATCATCTGCCTGAGTTCAGAGCAAAAGCTCGCTATGGACATTGCTGTCACTAGTCCACAGATGAACTACATGATGCAAAAAGATCAAACCACAGAAGAATTTGCAATTTAATCCCCATACTTGGAGGTGAACAGTCCTCCCGTTACGGCAAGCAAGGAGCTTACAAATCACAGATCTGCTCATAACCCTCCATATTCTCTCCATCGGCGACCACAGGCTGAGGGAATAATGCCAAATCTCCAAGTCAAGGCGACAGCTTCTAGCTCCATTTCTGCCTCCAAGCTTCACAACTGTTCAATTATTTCCTCATGTCTCCACATCTCCTCTTCAGTAGCTATAGAAAGTGGTTTCTTTGAGGTTTTTCATGGGGAAACTGGTCATTGTTATATTTTATCATTTCAAGGAAGACACATTAAAGACACACTCTGCATCGCATTGTGGTCAGACTTGAGGCCAAGGATAGATAGACACAGAGGTCAGAATGCGTGCATGCTGCTAGAAGAAAAGCATCTTTTCTACACTCCTCTTTCAACTTGGAAAGCAGATGGCTGGATCCTTAGAGGACTGCCAGGAAGGAACAGCTGGGAAATCAATAGACTGCAAGTGGTTAGAAAGTGTTTACCAGCATTTGGAAGAAACAACATTTTTGAAAGGGGGGGAAAAGTTCAAGTCACACTTAGCATGCAGAGACGAGCTTGCGGCAGGAAGTGTGATGCTGAAGATACTGGATCCCGCGTGGGTCGCAGCCCTCCTCCTAGGGTACCTGCTGCGTGGGACGCTGGGCTCCAGTGCACCTGAAAGGCAGGGTGATGTGGGAGAGGGAGGGAGTGGGTCCCCACGAGATCAGGAGAAACGAAGTGAAGCCTGAGGGAAGAAGAGAGAGGAGGAAGGGGGGAGCCGTGACCCTGCCATAGGGGTCTCATACCCTGGAGTGGCCGCTCTTCAACTCCCCGCATCACAACTCCCTTAGAGCGTGTAAAGTAAAACACTTCATTCCCAGCAACTGGTTCTCTCTGCACAGGAGGAAAAACGATGCTGAAGCAGAACTGCTCGCAAAGGTCCTCCGACTCCTTTCAGAGTGGGGCTGAATCCTCAGTCTGAAGCTAGAAGCACATGGGACTCTAGGAGCCATGTCAGCCACGCCCCTGGCCAATGGAGGGTGGTGGGCAGGCACCCCAGGAGGAGGGCTCCCCACGGCTCCTGTGAGTATAGCAACAATAACCATGGCAATGTCCAGCTACTGCAGAGAGCAGTTACTGGCATCAAATGTGCCTGACGTCCTTGGTTGTGTGGCAGTCAGTCAGCTACTCGAGGTCTGAGTGAGCCCCACCGAGGTTCCGGAGCTGGGGACCGGGTCCGCAGTGAGGTGGTGAAGGGGACCTGGGGCAGTGGAGAGGTGGGTCCGGTGGAAGGTGAAGGCACCACCCCGAATACGTTCCCATGGCTCTCAAGGTTCCCCGCCGAGGTTCCCTGGCAATGAGTTGTTGCGAAGAGCAAGTCCGTTCCTTTCAACCCTGCGGCTGGCTGTCTACTCTGTGACCTCTTCCACCTCCGCTTGTGCCATGGCGCTGCCCTCTCCCATGAAGCCCTCACAGGGCCCGACCTGTGACTCCTACTCTCCAAAACTGAGCTATCAGAGTCTCTTTTCTTCAGAAACTACCCAGGGTCTGCTTTTCTATTGTGGCAACAGAAAAGGAACCATTTCACTTGGTGACTTCACATGCAATGGGGATAACAACCCCTAGCTCATCAACTTGCCACAGAAATTGAGACAAGACACTCAACTCATCCAACAAAATTTGCTGCCCGCTTAGGGAGTTTAAATCAATTTCAGAGAGTCAGTATTTCACTGATAGCCTCAGAGAATCGTCTGGGCAGTAGCAATGGTAAACTTACAGCAGGTGTTACCTACCACACATTCCTCCCTGGCGAAAGGTTTCCAGATGTCACCATTAGAATTTCAAATTGCTGGCGATATTTTACTGTTTACTTTCTTTCTTTCTTCCTTTTTTTTGAGCTACGGATTGAACTCAGGACCTTGCACTTGTGAGGCTCACACCAGAAACACTGAGCTAAATCTCCAGCATTTTACTGTTTTATTATATAAAGCAGCATTTCTTTTTTTTCAAGCTACTCAAGACCTAAGAGTTCCAGGAAGACTGAATCAAAGAGGGGAGGCCCAATATGTGAAAAATTTCTCTGATGCTCTAAATAATATCAGCATTTTGAATATCTTAAGGAAATTTATCCAAGTCGATAGACTCACTCAAACATCCAGCCCAGGAACAGAAATTAATTGAATAGCCTTGTGACAAAAAAGTGTGAAATCTCTGTACACACACATCCATGTCCGTAGTTCCAGGCCATTGTCAGGGAAATCTGCAAAATGTTTTTCATCTTTTGATTCCTGAAAATATTCATTTGTAAAATATAGGGTAGGTGGTTTAAGGTCTCTTCCAACTTGAGTGCTGCCTTGCTAGTTAGTAGGACTCGATGCTCTATCGAGTAGATCTCATCAAGACATTTAAGAATTCACATCTCTCGTCTTTGTCCCCAGACATGTGGAACATGGTGTCGAACAAGCTGACTATACTCATCGCCTCCCAGAGCCCTCAGAGCCCACTCTGAGTGTCCAGCCCATGACTCCTTGTGAACCCACAGCCCAGTTGGGGCAGGTGCAGGAGCACAGCTCTCTGTGTCCTTCTACATACTGTTTAGACTCAGTCCTGTCTTTTACATATTCATTAGTTACATTCCATTAAGTTTATAGACAGAGATTCGATTCAAAATGTAAGACCAGGTGAGGAGCATTTTAAAGGCAGATGTAAAGGAGTCCGAGTCTCTCTGCTGGTTCTAGGTCCACCGCAAGCTCAGGTCCCAGGGTGGGGCCACCAGCCAAACTCCTCCCCAGCACATCTGCATCACATCTGCATCACAGCAGTGTTAGAGGCGATTTCCTGGAAGTGTAAATCCTTAGAAGCCTCTGTCCCCCGAGATCCATAGCTAATTATTAGGAAAATTTATGTATTTGACTCTCTGCCATCTAATCCAACCATTTTCTCCCTGCATTAAAAAAGATAAGAATAACTATGGCTAGAAGGCTCCTCTCTGCTCCAAAGCAGAATTTGGCTCCCTCTGTTTCCATCCGCTGGTCCTGGTTCTGCCCCGTGGAGCAGCTCTTCTAATTTATTTTCTGCTTCAGTGCCCATCACAGGAGCAGCCAGCTCCCCCGGGGGAAACTGAAGGGTGCGTCAGAAAGGGGCATCCATGTGAACCACTGCACTGGAAACCCGAGGTGACACGAGCACAGCCCTGGTCCCTGACTCTTTAAGGAAATATATGCATTCATTCCTCACCATCCATCATTACCTGGCATCTGTCCTCAGCGTCCTGTGGGCCGTGACCTATTCTAGCTGGTATGGTGTGAGTGAGGAGAACACACAAATTGTTTTCCACAGAAGTGAAAGTTATGTTTCCAACACAACACAGATGCTGCTCTGGGTCTAGAAACACGTCAACATCTTGTGCACACAGATCTCTCTGCTGTGGCCTGGGCCCTCTCTGGAGGCGCAGGCGTCAGTTGCCTCTGCTTCTGGGCCCCATTCCTCCAGATGGGCAGACACGGCTTCTCTCACTGCCCGCGTTCTCCCTGGTCGACCCTGCCAATCTCTCAGGTTATCGGTCGTCACCTTTAATCGCATATGTAACAGCAAGAGATGAAAGATTGGGAGAAACACGAAAGCCAAACACCTCCAAGTCTCAGGAACACGAAGGAAAAAAAATCAGAGAATAAGGATGGAAGCTTAGAAAGGCCAGTGGATCCTGGAGCATGAATTAAATGAGAGAGTTAATGTTTTTGGCCCCTGGCTGGTTCCTACCCCAGATCCAGCTGTGAGACAGTCCAGCTCCAGACGACTAGGAGAGCCTTTCTCCTGGGATCAAAGTATGGAAAGGTGGAAATGCGCCATTCTAGGGCTAAGGGCAGGGGGACTCTGCCTTCAAGGCTGAGGCAACAAGCACACTGGAGACCCAGTATGAGCGAAATGGGACCGTAGGTGACACTATGACCAGCCGGTGGGAATCCACGCACTAGTAGTGGGGGTGTGGATGGGACAAACCCCATGTGACACACACACTTTACTCCAGCTGGCAGAGGGGTAAGGGACCTAGAACAGTATTAATGTCATGAAGAGATCTGTAGCATTCCTGGGGGAGCCCACCAGGCCCCGCTCTGATACCCCAGAAATGAGTGAGGAGCACCCTGGTAGGGGGGTGGAGCAATCTGTTCCAGGGTGGATGTGGTGGAGTGACACCCCATCTGCTCCCTCCTCCGTGGTTGTGGGAGCACAGACAGCACAACTGTGGGGTGTTGGGTGGGTGTGGGAGGACAAGGGGGCCTTCTGGGACCGCTCCAGGAGCACCCACAATCTCAGCTCCTCTCTCTCTCACTTGCCTGGGCTGAACGTTCCCAGAGCAGGTGCTCTCAAGGGTCTATGAAGTGGGACAATCTACTCGCTGTCATGGGGTGACCAGAGGTGCAGGGCTAAGGGACAGGAAGGAAAGGAGCTTCCAAGACAGTGCAGACAGAGGTGTCAGAGTGCCACAGTCCGGGGGACAGGTGCGTCTCCTGGGTCCACGGACAGCACAAGCCCAATTTCAAACAAAACTCAGTAGATTCAGGCTCACAGGGCGGCAAATCCTTGATTACTACACACCAATCTTGCAACGGCAGTATTCATATGTAGAATAAGAAATAGGTAGTACCTAAGAAATACTTTTATATTTTGACTTTTAAACCTTCCAAAATCAAAGCAAGCCTCTGTGTCCAGTGAGCTGTGCCTCTACTCCAAGAATCATGAGATTATTGTGAGGATTTCACTGTGTTTTTGTTTTTCTCTCTATGACTGAAGTCAAAGTATCTCATTTTGAACACATCTATTTCACTCTCACTGCAGAGCTCGGAAACAGAAACATGTGTGGTATTGATCTGGGCTTTCGGTTTGCTGACACGTGTGGCTGGATTGCAGGTAATGCCTTGCCCTGAAGCAGGCTTGTAAAAATTTGCTACCAATCCAGTGTTGTCAGTCACTAACCCATCACATATAGCAAGCTTCAAACATGCTTTATAGCCACTGGAATTACACTATGAGGCATTCTGTCCAGCTAAGGGAATAAAAGTGAGTGATTTCTCTATGCGAACAGTCACCCAGACCACTCATTTCAATTTTTCGCTCCCATGATTGCTTCCAAAGACCGAGTAGCCATCGAGCCCTCCTGTGCGTGGTGGTTTTAAGGTTACAGCTCAGACCACTTACTATGAATCACACTTAGAGTCCCGAAAGAAGAACCTGCTGTCTGGTGTCTGGGTCACTCCATCACAGTGCCTTCTCTGATGATAAAGTCAGGAAACTCAGAGTCTACAGTCAGCTTCTGTTATTCATGTATAGTCATATTCATTGAACATTTACCTTCATCCATTCTACCTACTAGGCCTTCAATTACCTTTTTAATTCCAATTTTTTAGTCTTTACTTGCATATTCCAAACTCATAGGTGGTTATGTGACTGATTTAGGGTGTGGGCATATCACGTGAAGATATGATTCTAACAAAAAAATAATGTTGTTATACTAGGATCATGCTCTGTGTTGGCCTCGGGCTTCCACGTCAAGGATGCAATGAAGTGAACCTTGTGTACAGTTTCCACAATAGCCCTACAACCTCACCATGCATCAAAATGGTTCAGAACCTGGTGTATCATCCATAAAGTGGCCATCAGATGGCTTCTTTCTGGTACATTGTGTGAAATACATGTGTTTAGCATGATTCAAATGCGTGTGAACTGGAAACTACACCATCACAGAATTCTTCCTTTGGCTGCTTACCTCCCGTTGGTAATGGGTCCAGTTTTGTCTTTGGGATTAATCTCAGTTGATCTACATACTCTATCCTTTGCTTTCTCAACTGCAATATATTATTCTAAGTGGAATGTTGCTTCTTTTCCTCCACAATCAAAATCTGAATCACCTACCAAGGTTATGTTAGTCTGTCACACTGCAGAGCAGCATGAAGTGTCTGAGTCCCGGAGCTTCCTCCCCACCCACCAACCTGACACAGCCGGTCAATCTCCAGCCAAAGTGTGTGCTTCAAGGGGAGTGAGACCTCACCCTGCTCCCTCTTACCTCCCTGTCCTGAGGAAAATGACCACTGTACTGAATGAGGAGAGGCTGAAAACAATCTAAGATCTAGAACCAGTTCATACTTTCACCATTTAATTCACCATAATGCTGGAAGCCCTGGTCAGAGCAAGCAGACAACAAAGGGGGTGTAGGGCCTCAAAACGGGAAGGAAGAGCCAGCATCTCACTGTTTTCATGTTACTTGGTATTAACACCTAGAAAACCCCAAAGACTCCACCAAAACTATTAAAACTAACAAATTCAACAAAGTCCCCATATGCAAATCAAGCTATAAAATTCAATAGCACAATAGAGCCTAATAGTGAATTTTATGAAAAAGAAACCAAGGGTACAATCTCATTTCCAATGCCTAAGAAATAAATTAATTAATTAAATACCTAGCAATAAATTTAACCACAGAAAGGAAAGACCTGTACAAAGAAAACTACAAAATGTCAATGAAAGAATTAGAAAGGGCACAAAGAAATGAAAATATTCTGTTCATAGCTTGGGAGAAGAAGACTTGTTAAAAATGCATATTATTCAAATCCGTCTACTGAACAAGAAAATCCCAATCAAAATACCAATGACATTCTTCACAGAGCAAGAAAAATTAATCCTAAACTTTGAATGAAATCAGAAAAGGGCTGAATAGTCAAAGCTGGATAGGTCCTGAACAACAACCCAAAACACAGTGTGAGCCCAACTTCAAAATGGGCTACAGATCTATATAACAAAGAACAGCAAAGAAGGAAAAAAAAACTGATGGTAAAAATACAAAAAATGCAGACAATGCTTGTGAAGAAGGGATTGGAGGGTTGTAGGGAGGTCAGGGGAACGGGAAAAGAATAAGAGTCAAGATACATCAGGGCCGGGGATTTAGCTCAGTGGTTCTGGTGCCTGTCTTGCAAGCACAAGGACCTGAGTTTGATCCCCGGTAACCACATACCATACTGGGCGTGGAGACTCACCCCAGCAGCAACCAGTACCACATACCACAGTGCCGGGTGTGGTGGCTCACGCCTGTAATCCCAGCACTCGGGAGGCAGAGGCAGGAGAATTGCTGATGTGAGTTTGAGGCTGAGCTCAGGGCCAGCCTGAACCACAAAGTGAGACCCTGTCTCAAAAAAAAAAAAAAAAAAGAGTCAAGATACATCATGCACAGGTGCACATTCTCATTGAGGAATGTGATCATGATGTATACCTAAATGTCAATAAACTCAATAAAGGGAAAATATTTTTTTAAAAAGACAGCATGATGTTGACCTACGAACTCTTGAACATTGTTGATAGAGATGTAATGTAGTACAGCCATTGTGGGAAACAGTGTAGAAGTTCCTCAAAAATATTTAAAATATTAGTACAATATGATCTAACAATGCTACCAGTGAGCTTAGAGCCAAACAAAATGAAATCAATATATGAAGATACATTCCTATTCCCGTGTTTATTGCAGCCTTATTAAAATAACCAAGAAATGGAAAAATGCATAATATCCATCCTCTGATAAAAGGATCGAGATAAAGTGTTACATACATAACTGAAAATATGGTGAGTGTACATTTTTAAAAATTATTTTTAGTAGATTAAAACAAGAGGAAAGAATTTTGAATATATTTACCAAAAGAAGGAGTAACAATTTGAGGAGAAAGATGTCTCCCGATTTGAATATTATACAATGCATGCATCTATGGAAATACCCATATTTCCCACAAACATGAATTCTCTTGTATTGCTTGAAGAATTTGGAATAAGAAGATGAACAACTCCCAGCCCATCACACTGGGCTTGCTTGTCCCAGAACCTGTGTTTCGTTCCCCTCATCTCATCCTCTGATGGGCCCTCCATTCATTTACTATCTCTGCACAAATGTCCCTCACACGAGGACTTTGCTGTACATAATCCCTCAGATACAACCAGGCCTGATGTTCTCTGTCTCTTCCCACTACTTAATTTTCTGAACAGCTGTTTTTACCACCAACATACCTTATATTTTTAAAATTGTTTCTCTTGTGTTTTTCATCTGATGTAAGTTTCATAAGCATAGAACCTCAGTTATTTCCTTCATCTGTGTGTTAGCGATATGCAAATTGGTGAATGGAAAGTGATGATATAAATTTAAAACTGGCTGAGTCCCTGCCCTCCCAGCTCAGGAGCCCAGCCCGGGAGTGTGGGATGTGTACCACCTTCAAGGCTTCACCCCTCAGAGGGCTCATGTTTGACTTACTATTCTGCTGTCACTGTCTAGAACTTGTTGACAGTTTCTCCAGAAGAGACTACATTTTTGTTTGCATTAGATCCTGGAAATTATGCAGCTAGCTTTGTGTTTTGGAGATGATAGGCTTGACGTTTTCTTGTTGCATTTACTAGAGATCCGGACATCGATCTCACCCATTTCATTTGTGTTGTGAAAGGTCACTGGTAGTTGTTTTGAGTATGATCTGTGCTGTGAAAGGGTATGATATTGGCTCCTTAGACACCAAATTCCCAGTTCCGACATTTCAGGGCCCAGGTAGAATGAAATGAGTTGATTTCCTTTGTAAAGATAATAAATAACTCTGACATTAAAACATTACTTCTGAAATGCTAATTGCAAACTCTTTCTGATTTCTTTTAGATCATCTCTTTCTCATCAACATAAATTCTTTTTTTTTTTTTTTTTTTTTTTTTTTCGAGACAGGGTCTTGTTCTGTGGTTCTGGCTGGCCTTCAGCTCAGCCTCAAACTCACAGCAGTCCTCCTGCCTCTGCCTCCCTAAGTGCTGGGATTACAGGTGTGAGCCACAGTGCCCGGCACTGTGGTATGTGGTACTGATTGCTGGTGGGCATGAGTCTCCACACCCATTATTGCTGTATGTGGTTACCAGGGACCGATCCCAGGCTCTTGCGTTTCCAAGACAGGTGCCACTGAGCTAAATCCCTGGGCCCTTATCAACATAAATTCTATAACAAGAACTGAAGACAACTGGAAGTTGCTCCCATAAAAGAAAATTTGTACTTAGAGTAAGGAAAATCCCATGATTCCAAGGTCCCTAATAAGCCACTGTTCCATCACGGCCCCTGTCTGATTCAGTCCTGCTGTACTCAAGTTCTCCTACCTGGAGTCTCCTACAACCATAAACAAAACCCAAAAGTGTAAATGCCAAGATCTCTACCTCTGATGATAACCTTTATTACCAACACAAGTGGTGCTGAGCATAAAACTCAATGAAAGCCTAACATTTTATTGAAAAAGTTTGCACAGAGCTGTACAGAAGGGGACCCAGGCAGCAGAACCAAAGTCTACCATTGAAGGCTTCTCTCCAGCCACCTCTTGAATTTCTTTTTCCACAAATGAAAAAAAACCCTTTTTCTCATAATTATCTCCCAGACTTCAGTGTGATGACTCCCAGTGTTAAGTTTTCTGTATAAAATGGCTCCAGACTGACCAACACACATTGTCCTGCATGCCGTTTAAGAAAACATTTCTTTAGAGCTCAAGTTTTAGCGCAGGTGGTACTGAGCCTACGTTGGAAGCACAAGGGCCCAAGTCTGATCCCTGATACTGAAAAAAAAAAAAAGAGTAAAACATATCTTCTAGTTTTCCTAATTTATGTAGGTAATATTACAAAATAAGTATATTCATATTATAAATTTCTTTGTTTTGATATACATTTTCACTTCGAAATCTCTTAAATAACTACTATCACTTTAAAAATTTGTCTAATAATTTGATTATTTTCTTTAATTTTCCCAAAAACTTGATATTTTATCCTTTTAATAGTAGGACATGCACTTAACACATATATATATCACAAGCAAACAAACAGATGACATTGTACTGAGGTAAATCTACATAATATGAGAAATTGATCATTGTAAGTGAAAGCTCTGTGGCACCAAGTATATTCACATTGCTATATAACTTACTACTTCTTTTACTTCCAGGACACCTCATCTCTCCAAATAAAACCCCACATCTACCCTGAGCTTTGATTATTTTTATCCCCACATTTGAATGCTGCTGCCTAATAATCAGTGAGACAACATCAGAAAATGATTACACTGGACACAGTGGATAATCCAGAACAACTTCCATAGTCCAAGCCAGCTAATTAGCATTCTCCCCCATTTTGAACCTTATTTCCTATCACCACCTACCTACCTTCTTCACAGCTGTAAGGGCTACAGGGTGCTAAGCAGCCACCTTAGAGGAAGCATGCTGATCCAGTCTACCTTAACAGAAAACATAAATGAAGTTTCTGAGCCATGAGCTTTCTCCTCATCTGTGCGGGCTTCTTCCATGTGGTGGTGCAGGCATCTGTCTGGCAGGAACGCAAGGTTTTGAATTTGGCTATTACTGCCACAGAAGGAAAACACATTGAAATTGAGAGGATTCTGTCAGCCGGACGTGGAAACAGAGCAGCTATTTTCTATGCTGATTGACTGGCTACAGGGTAGCCACATAAATCCGGTCAATAGACTCTCCTGGAGCTTGAACCGTGAATCCTACCGACACCAACAGCACAGCACGTGGTTCTAGAGAACACCCGGATCGTGGCACCGCTTTGAGCTGAAACCCTCGAGCCCTCAAGTCTCTTATTTTACATTGCAGCATGACTGGAAAATGTCACGGAGCTATTTTGTTGTAATCACACAGAAATTCAAGAGTTCCTCCAGAGAAGGGGTTTGTAGAGTCTTTGAACATAAACAGGAGGTCTTAAGTTTCCTTTCACAGAACCATGATTTTCCTCAAGTCATTTAGCTTTTTCTGGTCTTCTATGAAGTCAGTCAGTCATATGATACACAACAGAAAATTTTGAATTTGAGAAAAGATCTATTTTGGTCTCTGTGTTCAAATTATATAAAATTCCAGAGGAACAAACACATTTTTGGAAATAGTTATTTTGAACTGTTTTCATGGTGTGTGTTTTTATTGCCAAAACTGCCATGTGTAAACTACAAAGACTCCTTTTTTCTCATTAAATAATTTGAAAACAGAATGTCCTAGGCTGTTTAAAATTCTGTGAAGTAAAGCAACATATTAGAGTTTTTGTACTTACTAAAAAATATTAAAAATAAACCACTTTTATCAGGTTACAGTATTGTCGAAATGATAATTTCCTAGATTAAACTGCATCAGTTTGTCTAATTGGTGCATAGGGCTGAAATAAGCCACTGGAAACCCTGCATTTTCCTGAGCTAAGGCATAAAGCAAGTCTGCAGAGGCTGCTGACCCAGCGTCATGGGGACTCCTTGTCAGCATGAAAGACACGACCACCCAGGCCTGGCTCTGCTGGGAGCTCCCCGTAGCTAAAGTTTTGTTTTACGGAAATGACAGCTGTTTATCTTAATCAAAGGAATGGGGCAAATCTGGGATGCAGCCTTCAACTTGCTACTTCTGAAACGTTAAAGTAGGTTTTAAAATACAGTGATGTCTAGTCAATTAGGCAGCACTAGAAGAGTACTGTGATGCTAACAAGAGAAATAATGAATTTTCTCCAATTAGTGCTAATGTATTTAAAATGTATTGAAATAATGTCTTTATATTTAGTGTATTTTGTTTGTTTGTTTTAAGTATTAGGGGTTGAAACCAGGGCCTTCCCATGGATTCCCATCTCCAGCCCTATTTTATATTATTAGTTTGAGAGAAGGACTTGGTAATTTGCTTAGGCTGGATTCACACTCGCAGTATTTCCGCCTCAGCCTCCCAGAGGACACAAAAACATGTTCACTGTCTGTGATGTCACTGTATGCCATTCCACCACTATTTTTAATTGAATTAATAAATGCACACAGTGTGCCAGGGAGAATGTGTTTGAGAATATTTTCATCAAAAATAGGTCCTTTGAACCTGTGCTGTGTTCCTGAGCCCCTTCCCCTGGCTTAGTCTGTAGCCTCCAGACCACCCCTGGGTCCCCAAGTCCTCACTCTGGGTCTGGGGAGCCCCTCCACTGAGCTGCTCCCTGTGGCGCCCAGACCTCACCTGACCCTCTGCTACCGAGGACACCTCCTTCCACCTCCACACATGGAATACATGTCTATGAAAGAAGAGACCCAGAGCCCAAGTCAGCGCCTGCTCCTGTCCCCGCGTCCACCTCCTGCTCCTGTCCCTGTGTCCACTGCCGGCATGGCTCTCCCCTCACACCGTGACCCCGGCCCCATTCCTCTGCTCCCCACCCCTAACTGTGACCTGCAGGGGGACCCCAGTCCTCTGTCTGGCCCGGTGGTGAGCCTTGCTCTGAGGAGAGAAAGAGCTGTCGTGTGGTTCAAGGGTTAGCAGACGTCAGGGACAGACAGGGCACGCTGGCGATGATCTCCTTAGCGTCCCATCCCTTCACGAGTGCAGCGAGCCAGTGTCGGTGACAGAAGCTGAGCGCAGACGCTGGGCCTCCCGACTCTTCTCACGGAGAGTGGGCAGGTGTCTGAGTCTGCTGTTTATAAATACCGTGGTCTGTATAAAATGGAAACAGGACACTTGTAACAGAAAGAGATAATTTTATCATTGAGTTTCCAGCACACAAAGATGTAAGATGTTTTAAATGTGTGTATACATATATATATATATATATGTATGTATGTATACATATAGCCTTTGAGACATTTCCTTCTAGTGATCTTACCTAAACGAATAAACGAGTTTCGCGCTTGTACTCTGCAGTGAAGCTGGGCCGTCTCTTGCCCACCTGCGATGATCTGGCAGTGACTGTGAAGTCCCCCATCCGAGGCCTCCCTCCCGGGTGCCGAAGCGCTCCCAGGCCCTCTTTCCTGACCAGGGGAGCCTGAGGTTCCTTATCTCCCCATTAATACCTTCCCTGGAGTTCCTGTCTGAAAGCCAGGTGTTTGCGTGGGGTAGATTAAGGCATTTGAGGCACTGATCTAAGATTTAGGCTCCGGCGACTCTCTGCTCCGTGCCCTCTGAGCGCCATCAGTCCTGCCGCGTCCTGCAGAACGGAGCCCCTTGGCCTCCCCCTCTCCCACGTACAGGTGATGCGGCAGACTCGGTCCTGCCCTGAGAAGCTGAGCCAGCAGCGCTCACGCGCAGGCGGAACTGCTCCAACGTGCACAGTCACTGTCAGCCCTTCACAGGGCTCCAACTCGCGCCGCACTCCACACGCCAGGGCGCAGGGCCGGGAGCGTGAGCGAGACGCGCGCCTTCCTCTGGAAACACTCACAGACGAAGCACCCAGGGCAAGTACCACAGGCCGCTCTGCAAAGTGCAGTCAATCCTAGAAGGCTATGGTGGGGCGAAACCCAAGCCTGAGTTTCAAAGACTGACCGACAAGAAGCTCACCGGGACACACTGTCTTCTGTGTCCAGCTCTGTGGGGTCTCCACGGTGCTTTCCGTGATGCCTGGGCTAGCTTTCAGCCCACGCGCAGTGTGTAGTGATCCCTGTCTGTTCTCTCCGTGTTTGTTGTTATCTTTCCACTAACAGGACACGACAGTGAAGTAGCCAGTATCTCATAATATACCTCAACGCAGCTAGAATCAGTCTTTTTGAATGTGTTTATCATAAAAAATGATAAACTTTTAAGATGATGGACACACTAATTACCTTGATTTAATTATTATCCAGTGTATACATGAATCAAATCACACTGTATCTTATATATATTATGCATTCATTAAAAATGTTAAGTAGATATTTCAATTAAATAATGATCTGCATTCTACAAAAATACATGATCATATATTTTTCCTAGATAATGCAGTTTCCCCAAAACTTATTTATTTATATTTGAAAATTTTAAACCCCATAGCAAAAGCAACTTCAAAATTGTTCATGGGTTAGACCATTTACCCAGTAACTGCCACCTTCCCTCCTACAGACACAAGTTCGCTTTGTTGCTCATGTACTTCATTGTATATCACGTTGAGAATTTTGCTAATAAAACCAATACTTCTTTGAAAAAGTTTACTCATAAATTTAGGTTAATTCTGCACCTGTGTGACTACATATTAATCTTATTTCTATTATTATGACCACAAGACAATTCTATAAAATTAAAATCATATACTATCTGTATGAAGCTACTTAGTAAAATTAGACATACAAAGATATTTCATTTCCACCAATCCTGTCATATTGTGTGGCACTCTTAAGACAAAAGATCTGGACCCTTGGAAGCTGTGTACAGAAGATGTACAATAAATTTTGGTATGCCTAATAAAATACAGAGAGGTATTAGATATAAATAAAATATATAGTCAAATAAGTAAACAAAGGGAAAATTAAAGTTAAGTTAAATCAAGTTACTAAATATGTGAGAGAAGAAATTGTGCATCTGGGCAGTAGACTGAGTGGCCAAAGAAAAACTGACAGCAAATTAGCAATTCCTTTTTCAAGATTATGTAAAGAAAATGCACAGACTTGGAAAGTCTGAGTCATTCTGACAAGGCAAGAAAGGAAGATATAATTGTAGGTGATATCACAACAGTATTCGGCTGAGTAGGCATCGATCTGGTGTTGATGATTTACTTATGTAAACTCATTTCATTCTCAGAGACTCTGCTGCCCACACAGATCGGGGAAGTGAGCTCTGTGGATGTCAGTGATTTCTCCAAGGTTATGCAGCACATGAATGACAGTGCGTCTCTCCTGAAAGGCAGAGCCATCAGTCACGGGGAGTCTGTCGGCCCGAGTCAGAGGCTGCAGCGGGCCCCTGAGGTCCTGGTGATCAAGAGCGGCGCTGCCCACAGACTCCTCAAAGTTGGCGACTCTTGAGATGTCAGCACCAAAGTCTTACAGAGCTGGACAGGATGAGTCCATAATTAAATAATGGTATGATTTGTAGCCCTAAGCAGCCAGTTTTAAGAATCAATCAGCATATTGAAAATTACACTGAAATAAAGGTACCAAGAACTTTTCACAAAAAGTGAGAAGCAATAAAACTCAAAGCACTTTTATATACTTCATTCATTATATAGCAAGACCCCATCAAATAACTGAAAGCTTTGACTATTGGAAGGATTAAGATAAGGGATAGATATCTCTTCTATCAACATAGGTTCTCTGTGTCCTTAATCATCACAGAAAGGTAACATCTGCCCTCATGGGCCCAGGCATTGCAAAAGGGGCACATCAGTGCCACCAAACAGTCTGGACACAGGCCCCAAGTGGGCATCCCACCATGTAGATGGGCCGGTTCTGCCAGAATGATTTCCAACACCATCATGGCCAAAACCTGGGTCATTTGTTTCTTTACACTCCTCTGTCATCTGGATGTCAGCCACCGTCACACACACCCAGCCCAGCCCCTCCTCCGGTGGGGTGGCATTGTGCTTTTCCATCACAGCTTCCATCAGTACAAGCAATGCTTTTTCCCCTAATGATCATCAGAAGACGAGGGAATAGCCGAAGCCCTCTGCCAGTGCCTTTTATGTCAGTTGGTACATTTAACATGATGAAAACCATAGCCAAATTTCTACAGATTTGGGAATGACTCATAAAAATAAAGAATAAAGGAATTTGGGGACAATTACACAAAAAATGGAAAGAGGAGGAAAAGTATTCTCTTGTATTTCCTGATTAATATGGTCAGAAACGGACCCTGAATTGATTGGAGTTGAGCCTTACAGTTTCCTATTCTCAATTTGGGTTCATTTTACTGAAAGTGAGGCATTTTTTGCAAAATTCACGCTAGAAATGAATGGTGCCCTGCCAGAGCCTTCCCTTTGGAGAAGGACAAAATTCATACTGCAACTTGGATCAGAAAGAAGAAAAGGCACCAGGAGGTGGCCTGGTCTGGATGACAATGCTGCTCCTGCCCCGCAGTGGATGGAGGTGATCAGTTCTCGGTCGGCATCAATCCAAAGATGAGGACGGATTCCAGCGACACGTTCTGAGTACAAGTCATTCTTCAGATGTGTGACTTCTTGATATTTTCCCCAACAGTACAGTTTCCTTTTTGTCTCTCACAGTGTGTTTCACAGAGAAAATATTTTTTATTTGATGAAATCCAATTTTTCCATATTTTCGTCTTGCTGGTTTCCAGGCAGCATGTAAGAAGCCATCTCCTCGGCTTTATTCTAAACCTTCGATGGTTCTGTAGAGAGACTTCCACATCGTGTGTTGAAGGATGACCCTTTATCCACTGAATTCTTTTTGTGACTGCATCCATTGGCCGTAAATGCGGGGTCCACTCCTCTCTCTCTTGTTTCCATCAGCCACGAAAGCACAAAGATCAATCCCACCCTGTTTTATCTACCGTGGCTTTGCATACAACCTTAATATCTATCAACTGACTAATTTTATAATTGTGTCTCTCGAATTCATTGTTCTTTTTGAAAGAATGGATTTACCTCTTTTGATTTCTCTACTTTTCTTGCAAATAAAACTAAGGAAATATAATCCTGGTATTTGGTGGACACTGACAAATTTGTATATTAACTTAGAGAGAATTCACAACCTTATATATAGAGCTTGAATTCAAGTTCATTGTCTTTCTATTTACCTAGTCCTTTGATTTCTTTCAAATTAATATAATATGCACTTTTTCCTATAACCCCTATATGCATATTTTATATTTAAACCTGCGTATTTTTATTTTTGAAGATATTAGAAGTTATGCTATTTCTTTTAATTTGTATTTAATATATATACTACATAGATATTTGTGCTATTCTTGTGTCTGGGGGTTTTATAAAATTCACCAGTCCTGCAAACTTTTTGGTAGACTCTTCGCAATTTTCTGTGCAGATAATCACCTCTTTTGTGTTCTGTGCCAAACTGAGTTTCCAGCTGGGTTGAAATCTGGTGTGAGGTAAGAAACGGAAGGGTGTAGTGAGCTCATCTGCAATTCACTGGCTTCACACTCGGATGCTCCTCCTCAGCTGGCCTGTTATGCTTCCTTGTCTGTCCTCTGAGTGTTTCTTTGGACATCTTCTCCAAATTATATCTCTGTGCCCAGTAATTCATCTCACAATCAGACCATGTCAGGTTTTTAATATTTATTTTTTATTGTAAACTCAAAGTTTCAACAATACAGAGAACTCACCAGTAGTATCTCTTCAGTTAAAGGAATGTTAGTGTTACATCTTCTATCTAGATATCCTTGCAAAGCCTCATGAGACTGTAGCTGCAGTTTCCAGAGATACCTAGATCTAAATTGTGTCAATATGGATTAAAGATATGTGTCCACTGGCTGATATAGGCTAATTCTAAGTATAGATAATCAAGGGTCCACTCTAACCCCTAGACTTATAGCCTGAATGGAATGAAAGAGAAGAGAGGCTCGCCGCTTCTGCCTGCCCTGCCATGGACTGTCTCTCCTCTGCCATGCAGCCCTGACTGGCAACCAGCTGGGGATGGGCTAAAACTTCTACAGTCTGAACCAAACTTTTCCTCTTTAACTTAGGGAAATCAGGTACATATTTATTCTCAGCCATGAAAGAATTAACTAAACCAGTATTTTCCCAATTAACTTTCTTTTTCTCATTTTATTCAGTGTGTCATATTTATTACTCTATTTATTATGATATTCTATTTTTTCTAATACAGAGTGAATGACATTATTCTGATTTTTTTCACTTTCACATGATATCATTTTTAATGACATCTTTACTATTAGTTGGTAAAATTTTGCAGTTCCCAGCACAGAAATCAACCATTTATCCAAAGAACTAAAGTTTTCCTTAGTGAAGAACATCAACTAGAAACCAAGATATGAATGCATTACTTTGTTGGTGAGTCCCATTCAAACTTTTCTCTAAATCCCCCAAGTTTGAGAAAATTACCTTTGGTGACATCCCCCTTTTTGATGGAGCTTTTGGGGCTCGTGCAGTGTAGAGTGAGAGGGGAGTCCCTAGTGGTCCCTTCCTGAGCCTCTCTGCGGCTCCTGTTCCTGGCCTGGTTTAAGGAGCCTGGCAGGCAGGGCAGCTGCGTGCTGGTCGTGTGGAGCTGGCTCTGTGTGGTGCCTCTATGCCCAGCACGCACACACTCACCGCTCAGCCCCACTGTGGACTGCTGTCTCCACGAAGGGTCAACCCATGAGTATTTGGCACATGTAAATGACACTTTACTCCCTCCATCCGGCCCTTCTCCTTTCCCTAGACCTCTCCCCATTTACAAAACATTTCCCCATTCCCTTCTATCAATCCTTCCTTTTAATCTCTGTTTACACTTTGATTTATTATCAAGACAGGTACAATGCAGTATTTGAGCTTGTGTATCTGACACATTTCACTTAACATTATATTTTTTAGGTGTATCCATTTTCCTGCAAATGAAATCACTTTTAAGATTTTTAATTTAAACATTCATCCTAGTTTGGAATCACATCTGATACACCCCCAGACACACAGTGAACTGTATCTAGCCTCATATAAGGCATTCTCTGCTTTTCCCTTTCCCATTGCCTCCTAGCAGTGAAAATTCTCAAAAGGCTAAACATTTACTCAGTCCTAATGATTTCCAATCAAAACAACTATGAAAAAAAAGTAGATACAAGAACTCCAAATGAGTTAACGGTTTGGGGGTATGGTGGTTAGACACTATGCTGAAAAATTGTTTGGATTAATTCTTAAATTATTTGAGTGTGATTTATATTCAATTAAAATAAAATGATGCCCTTTGTTTTCTATTTATGTTTCATTTTGGTTTTAATATTTTCCTCTTTTTATTTTGTTTTTGTTATCCTCGTGGTTTTCATCAGCATTTTATTTTGTTTATCCACAGTATCAAAGCTCAGCAAAAATGTTTTTCAAGAAATGTACTTCAAGTCTACCACCTTTTCCAGAGACGCACATAATCTCATTTGTTCCTGGTGCGTCTTTCTTGCTTTTCTTTTTGGGAGAGACAAGCAAGTACAGCCATGCTGTTGGCCTTCTTGACACCTTACAGGCTACCACGGCGTCACTCCTGTGGACAGTGCTGTGGGACACACTCCAGCACATGTGTCTCTCCAACACGTGGATTTCATCTCTTCTGGTTCTGTCTCCATCGGAGCAGCGTCTACACACTGGCTGCAGCCGGAAGGCCTCGCGGCCATGGGAGCGAGCTCCTTCTCTACTGCTTCTCCAGCGTTTCCTATCTCTCGTCCCCTTGACGACACACACTCTCACTCGGATGGGCAGATGGCTGTGATTTTGACTACCTGGAATTTTCTACTCTATGTTGTATGTCTATACACTTATACCTGTAATTATAGAATGTTGCATAATGTTTAAATATTTTAAAAATAAATACTTCCTGGAAACTTTTTTTCTTCATAGTTTTCTTTTGTTTTTGTTCATTTATTTTGTTTAAAGATTTCTATAGAAAATTCTGTATGTTTATTAAAATTGGGTTAAAAATATGTCAACTAACTCAGAAATACTCAACATAAAAAATTAAAGCAACAGAAAAAGTACAACTGAAAATAAATACATTGAAAAAGAAATGAAGAAGAAGTTGATATTGGAAATTACTAAAAACTCTGTATCTGTAGTAACCGGTGCTTAAAAATTATATATACATATGTAAGTGTACAGATAGATGCATTCATGTTTCTTGTGGAAAGGAAACATATTATCCAAAATATATAAATGATCCTGACACCACTAAGCTTTATAAGCCAACCTAGAACTCTCCGGAATCCAAGTCTGATTGCTAAAGTATGAAAATTAATGAGGGGACACAGTTTTATTTCAATTTTGCTTTCACTTGCTCAAGAAAATGGGAATGACTATATATTTTTATTTATATATATTTATTTTATATATTTATACACATTTATATTTATATATATTTATTTATATATTTTTATTTATATTTTTAATGTTTTTTATTAAGTTCAAAATATATTCAGAAGGTTATTAACTAGCTTTTTCTGAAAAATAAAGAGATTTAAATTCATCAAACCAACTTATTTTCTCTAGTAACTTTAATGTAGCCATTATAATTATTCTGTTCATGACATGCAGTCTTCTTTGGATAAATTTAAGTTATTCTGCTTGTAGCAAAATATATTAGAAACTGCCCAATTGCAAAAGTTTTTTCCCCCACTGATAAAGTCTATCTGTATCTTGAACAGAATGAGGCTATTTCCAGGAAAAAGTCAGTCATCTTCAGCAGAAACCACTGTTTTGTGGACAGCATCACCCTGTTCACACAGCTACAGTAAAGATCAAGCAGGGAATATCCTGTTTTTAACATGACTGACAACTCTGAATTGTAAGTACTTCTTATTAATAGCTCTTCATAGATTAGCAAAGGCTTATAAGTATCTACGTGATCCTTCAAGTGCTACTCAAGACTTACAGCTTAGACATGTGAAAGAAATTAATCTATTTTGACAAGTACAACTTTTTACCATTTTCTTATAACTTTATACCTTATACTTACCTGATGTTATTTTTTGTCATGAAGTCAAATACATTTATCATTTTTCTCCATGGATTATACCATTTTGTGTTACTGAATGTCTTCATAGAATTTTTCACATTTGATAACTCAGTCAAAAAAGAAAAGATCAAATGAGCTCACTTGTCTTTCATTTTTCTACACATATTGACACTGTTGCTTTTATAATAAAAATTGTTGCTTTTCATTTGAGATACTTTTAACTCAGCAAACAGCTGTTATTTGAAAGACCTACGAGATCAATCATTCTTGCTTTGACAATTATTAGCAAGCGAAGTAAGTGTCTCAGAATTATTTCACCGGCTGCTCTGCTGTTCAGTACCTTCGATCTGCGGGGCTTTGCATCCCTGACCTCTGCAGACCTTCGAACCAGCCCACGATCCTCTTGCTTGGCTTTCACAGCTCCTCAGCCACCCGCTTAGCTCCACTCACGAGCTCTCAGCCTTCTTCCTACTTCCCACATAGTATCTGGAGATGGTTTGCTTTATGCTAGGATTTCAGATTTTAAACACTGACATAAAAGTAAGGATTTCATTTCAGTCTTTATTTATTAAATATTAATTTCATATAAGTTGAATCATTTTATCTGGAAGTTTTGAAATTATAAAGGACATGTAGATCATTGAGTATACCAAATTGAAGCTAGAAGGTTAAAAAATTGATTTTGAGGAATCATTCATTTGTTCCCTACCCCCAGAATTTAAATGAAAATGTAGGATTTGATTCATTTCATCTTGGAACATTTTCAACAAATGCTTATGTTTTAGTATTTTTAAGATCCAGTGTTTAAAGTTTCATTTCAGTGGAATTCAGCAGAAAAAGAAAGTAGCAAAGTAGAGAAGGAGGGTTCAAGGGGAGGGGGAGAGAGGAAAGGAAGTACCACAAGGGCACCAGGTGGATCTTGGTCCTCAGGCTCTACGTACCACACTTCGGCCCCTGAGCTGCTGCTGGATCTACAAGCAAGTTGTTGCTATGTGGCATGAAAGAACACAGAAACTGATGGAAAATAGTATTTGTTTATGCATTACTGACCCATCATGCCCTTTCTAGCTATGCTTCCTGAAAGTTATGGTAGAAACTCTGGTGACTGAAGGTGAGTGAGGCTAGGCTTAGGTATATTAAGTGATTTTGTTGAAATTCACGCTGTTGGGCAATGACAAATTCTACTTTGAATTCAGGTCAGACTTCACATACCAGCTATGCCCCAATTCTGGCAAAGAACATTCCAGGTACAAAAAAGTGGCCAAGAACAGCTGTTAACAAGCTTCTGTGTATAACAGGAAATCAGACAGCCCTCGGGAAGCAAGGGAGTAATTTCTTTCACCATATCAAAAAAATTGTCTGTTTAGGTCATTAAGAAAACAGGTACCTCTGCTAGCTACCTCTGTCTCTGTCTGCCAGGCACAGTGTGCGATTATAATGGAGGCTGTGTGTTTGAGAAAGATAGAAAAATGATCCAGAAGTCTTCCTGACAACACAGCTATTTTGGTGCATTTTCTTTTTCTTTCTTTCTTTCTTTCTTTCTTTCTTTCTTTCTTTCTTTCTTCTTCTTCTTCTTCTTCTTCTTCTTCTTCTTTCTTCTTTCTTCTTCTTCTTCTTCTTCTTCTTCTCTCTCTCTCTCTCTCTCTCTCTCTCTCTCTCTCTCTTCGTTTTGTTTGGTTTTGGTTTTGAGACAGGGTCTCACTTTGTAGTTCTGCTGGCCCTAAGCTCACTAGGTAGCTCAGGCAAGCCTGGAATTCACAGTAATTCTCTTGCCTTCTGAGAGCTGGGATTACAGGCGTGAGTCATTACACCTGGCATTATGGCATGTAGTTATTGGGGATCAAACCAAGGACCTTGCGCTCACAAGGCAGGCACCAGAACCACTGAGCTAAATCCTCTGCCCTCGGTGCCTTTTCTGATTAATTTCTCATCCTTCTAAGAAATACTTGAGACTAGAGAACCCATTCCCTAATAGTCACGTCTGTCGAGAGGATAAACTTGAGCACAATTATGAGGAGGGCAGGGATGCTCCCCGGGGCACAGGATAAGTCTGTCTGCCAAGCGCTGGCCTATCGAGTCCTTGCCACGGTGTCCGTGTCATTTCTGGACCACAGCTCAGCTGCCTTTGCCTCTCTGGTCAATTCCAGCTTGCCACCCCTGGAAAGTCAGGGTCGGAGCCTGCTCTGCTGTGGAGTCCACAGGAAGCTATGCAGTCTCTGATGTGAGGCATTACTAACACCACTACTCCCCCCACCGCCCTCCTTGGTGCGTTTAATGTGAGAGCTAAGAAGGAAGGAGGCGACGACATCCGTGGCCTTTTCTCTGTCCCCTGCTGGATCCGAATCCGTCTCCTTCCTGGAGCGTATCTGGGTCACCCACAGAGAGTGAGGAGGGGAGGCCAGCCCAGATTTTCCTCCACAGGCTGCGCCTGCTGTGGGGCCCTGGCCTCGGAGGGTGAGGGGGAAGTTGTGGCACCCCTGCACTCTCCAGAGCTCTCCAGGGGAGACCCCTTGGGCCCCACTGCAGCCGTGGCTTCTTTACCTCAGACGTGGCTCAGGCCTCGGGCTGCCCTCCGGATCTCATTGGGGCTGCAGCTGCCCTCTCTGTCCACCTTCCACTTCTGAAGTCTCTCAGCTCCTGTAAGGGCCCTTCTCTGATCTTGACTTGGCAAATAAATGTGTAGGGGAAGGTCCAGTTACCTCCTCCATTCAACCCTCGCCAGCTGCCATGGCCGCTGCGGTCCATCCTGTCTAGGAAATGTCTTTGGAGAAATTTGTCCCTGTCTGCCAGGCACAGAGCCTCCGTGGAACAAGGGTCCCTCTCTCGGGAGCCACAGACTGAGCTCAGGTGAGAGAAGAGCCCTGACCATCACCCACCGTGAGGAGGAAGTGAACTCTCACCTCTCACCAGCTTGGCCCGCACGGAGCTTTGTCTGGCGCTGGCTGTCGCTCAGAGCCACACACCCGCTGGTGAGCCCGGCAGGTGCAGAGCTCTGCTCTCAACTGAGCCATCCCTTTGGGAAAGACTGTCAGTGCCTTGATGGTGTGAATTTGTAAGGACTCGTCTGTGACGGGTACAATTCCTGGGCCCCTCATCCCACCACCTCTGCATCCCAGGTCCTCCAGCCGCAGCTGTGCTCCGACGCCTCCCACTCGCCAGCCGGAGGCTGAGGGGCCCGTCAGGCCCAGGGAGGGTCTCACACACCGCACTTCTGCAGTGTGAGGTCTAGAAAGGATCTCAGGGTCTCCCCGGACCCACCGAGCTCTGTGCCGGGACTGAGCCCCAGCTCTGCGCCTGCTCTCGGTTTATGTGGAGCTCAAGGCAGAAGTCGCGGCGGGGCTGTGTGACTACTGAAAGAGACATCAGGCTGGCTGGCAGTGTGGGTTACCATAACAACAACAAAAACCAAGTGTTCTGTGCCAAAGCCAGGCGCCTGGCCCTCCGCAGAGATGCAGTCAGACTTCCCACCAGCTGTAGACCCGCTGCGTCCTACGCAGCCCTTCCCAAATCTCGGGCCACACCGAGTTTTCATCCTCAGGGTCACTGTATGAGGAGGAAAAGCCGCCGGTTTCCCTTCCCGACACTCGCGCCGTTCTCAGCGTGCACTTCTGGCACCAATGGCTGAGCGGGAACAGCAGCCTGTTCTCCCTGCAGACCCTCTCTCCACGAGGGTCCACCCTGCCACACGGGCGTCTGTTTGCTCCCAGACGACCGCGTCTCCAGCACTAGCGGATCCTGCGGCTCAGCGCTCACCCGATCAGCTTCGGAGGCCATAGGGGTTGTCCCGACTGCCAAACCAACCGTACTGCGGTGCCACTCATGAGTACAGGCTTCCGGGACTTCAGATCGAGAGGTCACAGGGAGGGATCTCCATGAACTCGCTCCAGTTGTTCGTGTGCCCGAATGGCACACAGGACTCCAGGACTCAGTCTTTACCTCACCGGTTCGTTGCTGTTTAAATGAGAGAAGACAGGGATGGCAGCCGGAAGGTGGGGTGTCCGGGGGGCGTGGGCTGGGCCCCCCACAGGAGCTTCGGGCCCCTGGGTTTGGGGACCAGCTGCCCTGTGCTTTGGTGTGCCCACCTAGGGACCCTCCGCACAGCCCGAATCCAGAGTTTTGGGGAGGCTTAGTCTTCAGAGCTGTGGATTATGAGGTGGACTCCTCTCCTCTCTCCCACTGGAAGGCCTCGGCTGGAAAGGAAAATCCTCAGCTTCTCATCACAGCGGTGGATCCACCCTGACCAGCACCAGCCAGGAGCCCACAGCGTCACCGGTGACAAGGCAGAGCTTTCTACTCTGAGATTCGGCATTGGGGCCAGAGTCGAAGACCGACTGGAACAAGAGCAGCTCCTAACGCCCAAGGCTCCGGCAGCCCTGCGCCAGGAAAGGGATGAAGCCGAAGGCATGTTTCCTACCACGTGACAGCGCCACTGGCTTCAAGTCTGTCTCTTTAAAACCAAGACTGATGTACGCTTTGCCGAGTCTGCTGCAGCAGACACTGCTGGTCTGTGCT
>PVIR01020033.1:0-31129 GCA_004026965.1 Petromus typicus
GTATATTGTGAATACACATCATCATCGCATTCAACATTGAGAGTTTGTACCAGAATATGACATGATTTGATTCTCATTTTTCTCCTTCCCCCACCCACCCAGAAACCCCCACTTCCGATGTATATGAGCTTTGTTTCCTTTTGTATTACTATCATATTCTTTTTCCCCTCATCATTTACTCCAACACTCTATTTTCTTTTAAATATTTTCTATTTCAGTATCAAGTATATATACTAGAACTCATTTACATCTTGATTTTCTTATACCAGAGAAAAGATATGATATTTACACACCTGGGACCTATTTAATTCACTTCTGAAGATGTCCTGAAGGTACATCCATTTGAGTACGAATGACTCAATCTTATCATTTTTAATGGCAGAATAATACTCCAGTCTATAAGAGAACCACATCTTTATCCAGTCTCTGGTTGATGGACATTTGGGTCGTTTCCAAGATTTAGCAATCACAAACAGAGCTGCTATAAATATGGGTGTATAAACGTCGCTGTGATATGATTCTTTTAATTTTTTTCATATGTATATATCTAGTAGAGCCAAGGCCAGGTCAAATGGGGCCTCCAATCCTAGATTTTTGAGGAATCACTACACTCATTTGCACAGGGGTTATACAAGTCTACACTCCCACCAACAGTGGAGAAGGATTCCTTTTTCCATGAAGCCTTACCAGCATTTGTTGCTGGCTAATGCTGAAGTACCAGCCATTCTTTGTGGAGTGAGATGAAATCTCAGTGTTGTTTTTATCTGCATCTCTTGAAGGACCAGCGATATTGAACTTTTCTTCATATACCTCTTAGCTGCTCTTACTTCTTTCTTTGAAAAATATCTGTTCATTTCAGATTTCCATTTTTGAATTGGTTCATCAGATTTGGGTGGATTGATTTTTTTAAGCTCCTTATATATTCTAGATAGTAGCCCTTTGTCTGAGAAATAACTGGTAGCAATTCTTTCCCATATTGATTCCACAATATCTTTTTCACTGAAAACACATTAACTTACTGTATAAGACATGGTTTCTAACAATAAGATTTCAAGGAAAAGTACACTTATAAATTCAAAACAATAGTTGATAGGCAGGGAATTTCCTAAAGAAGAAATTCAAATGACATCATCCATTAACAAACTAAAATTTTTACCAATAACTGTTCATAAGCTTGATGAAATATTTGATTGAATGTTCTACTATAGAAAGTCTGAAGTCAGAAGAGACTAGAAAGCTAATATACATTGGTTAAACTAGTGTATATTAATTAAGTTGTCTTTCAAAGATTTCACCTAGATGTCCGTGTTTTGGGACCAGAGCAGAAAAATTCGGGAAGAAGAGTTTGAGGTAGCACTGAATACCAGGAGTCACTTATGAGTAACTTTGTGCCCACTCTACAACACCCCCACCCCGCAGGAAAAAAAAAAAAAAACTGGAAATATTTGTTACATCAGAGAACATTATTTAGAAAGAGAGAAGTCTTAATGTAAGAAAAGTTAGTTGAAGGATTTGTATGATGTTTCAGCAAAAGCCAACCTAACTGAACAATTGCATGAAAATTTGCTCAGTAATATTAGTATTTTGAAAAGGTTTATGGAAACATAGTATGTCAAGCATCCCAAAAGAAATAAAAAAGTTATAATGGCTAACTATATGAGTGATATATGAGCAATAGATGTTGTTATGTGGTTACCGGGGAATCGAACCCTGCTTGTGAGAGATTAAATTGGAAAATAAACAAGAAATTCCACCCTTCAGGAGGGCTAAGGAATTTATTTCTTGCTAGCAGAAATAAATACATATACAGAGAAAAAATACAGAAATGTATTCCTAATAGTATTTATCTAATAGGTGAAATTAGTGGCCTCCTAGGTAGTCAATTAGCATAGGAGGAAATTACAACTAAATTGGCAGCCTGACTAAGTATAATAATGAGAAGGAAACAAAGTGCCATGAATACAGAAGAGTTATTTCAAATATATTACTTCCAAAAACAAGTAAGTTACACTAGAAGGTAGGATAGAAAATAACTTTGGAGAATGAAGAAGACACTAACTGGGACACAGATTAAAAAAAAAAAAAACTATGATCAACAAACTCCGACGAAAAGTTGTAGCATCCTCACAATAGTGCTTTATGATCTGGTTTGACTTCCAACAGGATTTCTTTCTTGTACTAATTTATTGAACTATACATTCAAAATATGTGCATTTATGATTCATTGATCCATGCATTATTGATCTATACATTAATGATAAGTGTGATTAAAACTACACTAAGAAAGATATAAAAAATGTAAACATAAACGTGTTAACTGACTTCACCCAAAAATTTTGACACTGAAATTTAAGTAGGCCTCCAATTGTACTAGGAAGGAATATTTTATTTCTTTTTTGAGTAGGACAGATATCTGGGTCTTTATTTTTAGAAGTCATAAATGAGGGCAGTCAAAAATTTAATAAACAACTGAGAGAAAGTGGGTAAACTCAAAGTAATGTCTTGCGCTGAGCCCTAGAATAGAAAAAAAAAATTTTTGTAAAACATTTAATTCTAAGCAAAAAGTTGTAGTTCAGTCGATAGTCCTGCACAAATGTCAGTTTATTTTTAAGAAAAGTACCATAGTTTGGTGTGTCCCTAACATGGGAAAAAGCTGGATGAAGGATTCATAAGGCATAGATAAAGAAACAGTCTATATTATTTCTGGAACTACTGCACAAATAAAGATCAATTCCTAAGCAGAGAGTTAAAAACATTGGAAAACAAATTTTCTGTAGATTTTAAAGATAGCATTCCAGAAGGATTTTAAAGAAACAAATAAATTTGGAAAGGAATATACATTATTAGAAGTAGTATAATTTTTAAATGTTTACTTTTTTCTCTATTTTCTTCATATCCTACAATAAGCATGTGCCATGTAGTAAATATGAACACAAACACTAACAAATGCAAATCTAAAAACAAATATGAATCCAAAGAAGCTTATAGCTTAGTAGATTTCTCTCTCAATTAATATTTCTGTTCCAAGGGCTTCTTTTCAAAGCAGAAATAATGTTCTGCTTTTCCTGATAGATACCATGAACTTATTTTACTTTCTGGGGACTTGGTAAATATTTCTCAAGCAAATACTTTTCATTAGTGGTAAAGATTCAATTTTAAAAATTCACTATAGCTTAAAATATTAATAAATACGGTCCACAATAAAAGTGTGTTTGTTTTATTAGAATCAACCTACATTCTCCAATGAAAAGTTAATTATTTGCATAATATTGTAAATAGACTATGAATGCAGTGACATGTCTTTCTCTGAAAAAGATTTTCTCAAATTAAGATATTTAATTATCTGCTTATTCAATGAGGAATAAAGTGTGCAGACAGCTTACCACTCTACGTAAGCCTTCTATCCCCTTCATCAGCCTGAACCATGTGATCAGTTAAATTTATATTAAAGTGCTTTTAAAGTTGAGGAAAAAGATAGTGATGAGAACCCAGGGATATATACAGCTATTGAAGATTAGTTACTGTCAAACTCATGCAAGCTTTTCTCCAGAGAGAAAAGAATATATATGATTTTGATGAATAGATTATTTATCCTATTTCAAAGTCAAGTTTTACATTTTTCAAAGTCAAGATATAAGCTTTGTCAGGAAGACAGGAATTCATCTTTTTATTTCAGATTACTGAAAAGAGCTAAGGAAATAATGTGTATAAGTCTTTGTTTCTAGAATCTGATAAGAATGATGTTGAACTTAAAAACAATCGAGTTTTTAACAACTATTAACCTAAAGAAATGGTAGTATTTCTACATTACAAGAAAGTATTTCTTTTTCAATAGAATGTTCTCTGCCTCCGGCCACTTATTTGGACAAATATCTTACTGTTACTTCACTTTCTATTTTCTAAATTCTTTGTTTTTCTTTCTAAAGATTAACATTAAAAGTTGTTATATTTAATTATTATTTCTAGACATATTAGCAATATTTTCATCACTTAAAACTACTAAAGTTTCATTACTAAAAAGCAATCATCACAGTGAAGGATTGCTACAAATCTTTAGCCTTTTGTTTCAGGGATTTCGGGCTATTTCTCTTTAAATATATGTTCTTTTAAGCCATGGAAATGTAGAAATTCAAGCTATGTTTTGGAAATTACATTGTGGAAGAAGAAGAACTAGGACCTAATTTATTATTTGTTTTAATAACTAGCATAACACAGGAGTATATATTCCTTTGAAGTAGTTCGTGTAGAGCGACATTAAACATTTTACCATGGACCCAATTTAACCACATATTGACCTCATACTTTGGCTGTAGCGTAGCTATGTCTACATATCTCCAAAACACTTTGTTGGATTTGTTTCACTGACTTATGGTCTTAAATACCTCCATTGTTTTGGAGCAGCACCCATAACCTATGCCCCAGTTAACTGTAAACATCTTCCTGGCAAAAGCTAAAGTGTTGCACATGGTTGGATGTGGTAATGCCTCATAAAAGCATGTATCTTTATACCAGAAACTTTGATCACATCTTCTGGTTGGGATGATTTATTGCACTTTACCAAAGGAAACATCTTGTGTGAATACTTCTTTCTCCGATGGCTAAAAGCTAAGAAAGCCAATTTAGTGCTTGGAATTTCATCCACTGTTTTCTCTGTAGAGTTCTCTAAATTTTCCACATTACTCAGTGAATGTCCCAAATTGTAAGACAAAAGCAAGCCATTGATTAAATTTTAAAAAGATATGTAAGAATACATTGTTAGGCAGAAGGTGTACTTTTACAATGATTCCTATTTGTTTATTTATTTATCTTGAGATGGAGTTGCATTATGTAGTTTGGAATATCCTTAAACTCATTAGGTAGGCCAGGCTGGTCACTAAATCATAGCCATCCTCCTGCCTCAGCTTCCTGAATGCTGGGAATAGAGGCATGCATCATCACACTCAGCTTTATTATATAAAATTTAATAAGATAAACTTTTTAAAAATATAGAAGAAAGCAGTAAGTGTGATCAATTGGCCCTCTAGAAAGTTGTAAGTCTCATCAAATATGTGACTTGAATTGTCAAAGAGATTCATGCGAGTGATGAAGACAGATTCTATAAGATCCTGTGAATGGTAAGCAAAAATTGTTTTCAAAGCTGTTCTCACATCAGTGTTGTAATCGTAAATGAAAGGCGACTTTCACTGTGCATGTGATAAAATGAGACATGAATGTCTCACATGGTTTAGATATCAAATATACACTTCATGAATACATGACTCTGGCTATGAAATTTTGCACATTGTACAAGACAGTTTTGATGTATCATTTCAAAAGTTTTGAGCTCTAATCTCTAGGTTCCTTTTTCTTTCACTTAATATAAATATAATCTAATGACTTTTCTCCTAATTTTTTATCTCTAGTTTACGATTCTACTTATAATTTGAGTACTTAATTTTAAAGCTTGTATTATTTCAATTTTGGATCCCCATAAGATTATTTGTATTTTCATAGTTTGTATCTCTACTGGAGGACATCATTGTCATTTTCATATACTGGCCATTTCTTCCATTTTTTAACCTATGTTCATAATGTATTTTAATGTTCTTACTTTCCATGTCTTCTCCTCTTGTCTTAAACCTGCTAATCCTAGTAAATCTTTACACTGTTTGAATAAGATATGGATTCAGTGTTAAAGAAGGCTAGAATCTCAACATGTTTTGTGTGACTAAAGAACATCAGTTACAAATTTATTGGTCAACTTTCCCACCACTGAGACAGAAGAAAACTTATCAAAGAAATTAAAGGAGGAAAAGTTTAATTGGACTTAAGGTTTTAGGCATTCAGTCTGTTATGGCTTGTGCACAGATGTCCCCTCAATCCCATGTACTCATGGTGGAGTATTTTGTAGTCACTCAATCATGGCAATGTGATGCTGATTTTTTCAGCATAATTCCATATGTGAGTGATGGACCAATGGCACCATCAAATAGGCTTGTACATTGGGTAGAATAAAATAGAAGCAGAAGGAAGGCTCTTGTCTGCTGCCTGCCAGACCATGAACTATTTCTCTTCTATCATGCTGCCCTGCTGGGCAACCAGCCAATTATGGACTGAAACCTCTACTGATTGTGAGTTCCCTCTGCATCAGATTTTAAACTCTTTTGCTCTGCCTTTTGCTCTTAATCCTCTATGTGAATCTGCATAAAACTACAAGAAGTACCAATCTTGTACTGAGAATGTTAAATTGTCTTAAAATTTTCTCTCTCATATTAACCAGTGTACAACATTTAATCTTATTCTGTGATAATATTTAGGGCATGAGAAAAATATAGATATTTTTTATTTTTTATATTGAAATCTTTATTGGTACATTACATATGTAATATACACTCCATAATGGGGATTTGTACCAATATAAGACACAATTTAATTTTCATTTTTCCCATAGCCCTACCCACCCTATCACCCCATATATACATAAAACTTGTTTCCTTTCTTTTTTGTTATAATCTCATTATTTTCCCCCTTCACCCTATTTTACTTTGAGCATTTTCTATTTCACAATATATAACATACAATGCTAGGACTCATTTACATCTTTATTTTCTCATACCAGAGAAAAGATGTGATATTTACCTATCTGTGCCCTATTTATTTCACTTATGAGGATATCCTCAAGGTATGTCCATTTAAGTAGAAATGATTCAAACTTATCATTTTTTACAGCAGAGTAATACTTCATTCTGTGGAAGAACCATAGCTTTTTTATCCAGTCTCCAGTTGATGCACATTTGGGTTGTTTCCAAGATGTAGCAATCACAAACTGAGCTGCTATAAACATGAGTGCACATTTGTCACTGTGATATGAGTCTTTTAATTCTTTTGTGTATATACCTAGCAGGGCGATGACCGGGTCAAATGGGACCTCCAATCCTAGCTTTATGAGGAATCTCCAAACTGATCTCCACAGGGGTTATACGAGTCTACAGTCCCACCAACAGTGGAGAAGGGTTTCTTCTTCTCCGCAGCCTCGCCAATATTTGCTGCTGGCTGATTCTGAAATGGCAGTCATTTCATGTGGAGTGAGATAAAATCTCAGTGTTGTTTTCATCTGCATCTCTTGAATGACTAATGATGTAGAGAATTTCTTCATATGCTTCTTAGCTGCTCTTACTTCTTCCTCCGCAAAATATCTGTTCATTTCAGATGCCCATTTTTGAATTGAGTATTTAAATTTGGGTAGGCTGATTTTGTTTGAGCTTGTTATATATTCTAGATAGTAATCCTTTGTCTGAGGAACAGCTGGGATTTAACTTGCCAAAGACTAAAACTAGATCTACCTCTTTCATTGTGCACCAAGTTAAAATCAAAGTGGGTAAGAGATCTAAATATTAAAACAGACACTCTAAACCTGTTGCAAAACAGGTTAGGTAAAACTCTTGAAGACATTGGCTTAGGGAAAGACTTCTTCAGCAAAACCTCTATAGCACAGGAATTGGCTGAAGAAATCAATAAATGGGACCTCATTCTTTTAAAAAGCTTCTGCACAGCAAAGGAAACCACCAACAGAAAGGCAACCAACAATGTGGGAAAAAATCTTTACTAGCTGTTCCTCAGAATTTTTTTTTTTTTCCTGGAGTGTAACACACTTGGCTTCTAGTTTACCTTACAATCAATTCCTGTTCCCAGCTGAAAACTCTTGAGCCCAGATTTTACTGACCACCCTTTAATCTGAGCTGCTTTCAGAATCAGCCTTCAGGCTCTACTCACAGCACTTATCCAAACCTTTCAAACTCCTGTACAACAAAGGTTTCTAAATAACCCCACTTCTCTGGCACCGGTGTCCTGTAAACCTCAGCTTTCTTGTTGCTGAGACACAATACTGGAATCCACAACTTTAAGGAGGAAAATTTAGCTCATGCATATAGGAAATTCCATCCATGTTCAGCTGGTTACAAGGCAGAAATACAAGGTGCAAGGGCATGGAGAAGCAAGACTCCTCCTACATCAGGTGTGACGCTTGGCAGGACAGTGGGAGAGGAACAGGTGAGGGACAGGTAGTCCTCCAGGCCATGGATCCATCATCTGCTCATGCACAGCCAGGCATCTTTCATAACACAGTACAGTCAATGAATTCGAGTTTGTTAAAAGATTAGATGTAATATAAACTATGTGTATAGTTATCTTGAGCTTTTACTAGGTAGGCTTATAGTGGACACCCATGAAATCAAAGGTGAAAGAAAGGAAAACGGTCATTGCTACACTGGCGATAAGGAAAATCAAGCCAAATGTTGAAAGTTTAGAGCTGCCTGAAGCATCCAATATGTATCTGAGTCAGAAAGCCAAAGGATCTGTGTTGAAAAGCTGACCAGTCTTTGTTGGACAACTCAAGAAGCTAGAGAGTGATGTTTAAAGCTAATGACAAGAAATGCAGTTTCTCAGAAGAAAACAAAAGGAGGAAAAAGAGGAAAAAGAGAAAGAAGAGGAGGAGGAGGAAGAGGGGAGAAAGAGAAGGTACTTTTCAGTCTTATTTTCCTTTTTGTTTCATCCCAGGTACAAGCCTATTGACTGGTGCCACTCAGTCCAGGTGGGTCCTCCCTTCTCAGTTTGTAACCTACATGTCAATCATCCACAGGCGAACCCTGACCTTCACTGCTCCACTAGGTGATGTCAAGCCAAGTGGACATGTCACAATTAAGTTGATATATTTGTATTAACAGTCATGAAGATTCTATAAAAAATGTGTTAAGAATATCATTAATATTTGTCTTTTGGCGGGTGAGACATCAAGGCACAAGCTGTAACAAAGATTTGATCACATCATGTCCATTTGGGCACACACAAACACAACTTCCTCTAGTGTGTACTCCTGCCTTGACATCTGGCCTCAACTCACCAAAAGCTCAGAAGCAACAGACAAATTGCACAGGAACTGAAACTTATAAAACTATGAGTCCAGATAAACTTTTCTGCCTTGTAATTTTATTATCTCATGTATTTTCTCACAGTAATGGGAAAATAATGCAAAAATCAAGAGAAACATATTTTAAGTGAGGTATGTAATACCAGTTCTGGACTGGAAAATATACCATTGTCATCCATTTCTAGTGTAGTGGAAGCCAGGTGGTCACATAATTGATAAAAATGATGCCATAAAATGCATATGGTTTTCTCATAATAACTTAGAAAACTATGAATAAATGATAACTTTATTTGATAAAAAGCAGTGGGTTTGAACTTCATTACTATGGCTTTATCAAACATTCAATGGTATATTTGTTTAAACTTTTAAAAAATAGATTGAATGTTAAATTTATTTCTGCAATTAAGTGATCACCAAATTATACCAAAAATGAATAAAAAGTGGAACTTTATGAGTTTTACCTTTTAAAGAATAAGACTTGATTTAACATCAGTAACACAAAGTACATAATTATAGAGGATTAATGAAATAAAATAATGGTTTTGTAAAGAAATTTACAATAGACATTGAGGAATGCAGAAAAAAGGCAAGAGTTATGGAAGGGAAATTAGAGAATGCAATGTATTGTTCCTATTGTTCTTTGCATTTCAACATCAGCTCCTCTCCTTTCCAATTTTCTTAAAAGGGGGAAATCAAAACAATTAATAGGATCCAGACTGCTGTCTCCCTAGCTTACCTGGGAGTGATGAACCCAGTCATGTCACAAAGCTCAAGAGAAAGAATATGACCAGATTGTATGAGCAGTCTCCAGCAAACAGTGCCCCCTGCAGTTGTCCAGCATTTAGTACAATGAGATGGTTTTGCACAGGGTCAATTTTTAATTCCTTATCTGATAATTGCAAATAAAATCAGGCTTTCTAAAAAGATAGCAGCTCGCCCTGAAATGCAGAATGTGAAGATCAGAGGAAAAATGGGCACATAATTTCCAAAGAATGATCACCATGTCCATAATGCGTATGGGTCCTAAATCAGATAACAATAGCAGCAACAACAACATAACAGAAATTGTTATTGAAGCCCACGGGACTTGCTGAGTATCCAACTAATAATAAAAATCAAAGTGGGAAAATGTGCTAAGAAATAAAATAAATGATACATGATAGATGATAGAATGTGAGAAATGGCCAAAAATGAAATTTAGGTAATAACTTATTTTTGATATGGGCAAAAATTTCATGACAAATATTGCTCAGTACACTGAAATAAAAGCACAAGATTGTGTCTAGGAAAGAGTATGAGCATTTCACGACTAAATGTTTAAATGTGATTCTTGCACATGTGAAATAGAAGACACTGCAGTGAAATGTTTTGTAGTCTGACAAAAAAACTGAGATTCCTTTGGGAGGTGAGGGCATGTAAGATTTTGCTCAACTAGATGAAGGTAGCTCTCTGTTGTTTGGCTTATATCATTCTTCTTTGACTATTTGAAACATACACTACCCAAGGCTCTAACATGGTATATAACTATCAGAACGTGATACAAAAGAAAAGTGTAGTGATTTGTTTTCTATTTTGAAGATGTTCATTTCTTTATGTGTTTGATTTTAATGAAGAATGAAATAACTTTAAATGAATAACATTAATGAAAATCAGAAACGGTAAGAAAAATAGTAAAAACCTAGGATAAAGTTGTGGAAAATTTTGTTTTCTGTAAAGGGCCAACTAATAAGTACTTTAGTCTTTGTAAGCCATAAGTCTGTGCTGTTGCTACTCAACTCTGCCTTGTAGAGAAAAACAGCCAAATATGACACACAAATAAATGAACACGTCTTTCCTACAAGCTATTTTAAAAAATAGGAAGTGGATGGACATTTTAAAAACTGTGCTATCGTTTTCCAACTCTATAAAAAGTAAAACTAATGGATAATATAAAATCCTATATATGTACTTTTTTATTTGTACGTTTGCAGTACCTAACAGTTACGATTGTTGTGGAGTTAGCACAATATGTGTTGTTTTCTCCCTTTTCTCATCTCCTACTTCCCTTCTTTCTCTGTTCCTTCCAATTCATGGTCACCTTCCGATTTGCAAAAGCTCTACTTTCACCTTCATGTTTTTTCCATCTTGCATTTCTTTCTTCCCTTCTTCCATCTCAGCCTATATTTCTTATAGATCAATAAACTTAAAACCAAGCAAATCTCCAAGGCTTTAATATGTAGAATTACTTAAATGCTGCTTTGGACATTGTATTATAATTGTTCTGATGTAATGAATATTTTTGTCAATTCCTACAGTATCATTGCTCAAAACTACAAGGTAAGTATTGTGATATCATGTTTATAGAATGAGAGAACATGCATTTCTGAGGCTAATATAATAATAGGATGTAAAATATAAGATCTCTTGTGCAATCTAGTTCACTTTTCCTGTATTTTTTTGAGGAATAAAAATCATGAGAATATAGCACTCATACTCTCTTCATCTAAATGTTATTTTAAAGACAGTTTATATTATTTAAGTTGTGCCAGTATACTTTTTTTCCATGAACAGTTTTGTCACAGAATAGCCTTTTAACAATTCTGTAACTGATCTTCCATCAGAATTTCCATTATACATCTCAGAATTGTCAGGAATTTAAGGTGGAAATCACTCTCAGGGATTTGTTTCAGGGAAACACTAAATCCTTCAATGGCATTGACTCTACAGGCTCTGCTACAGGCTTTGCTCCTCTGGAAGTAGCAAATGTGAGAAGAATGAGTTTTCAGATGTTCCCTTCCAGATGAAGAGCCTGTCAAATTTGTGCTTGTGCAGCTTTATTAGTGGTCTAGCCTTGCTGAAATAGAATGAAAATGGAAAAGAAAAAGAAAATAGCAGGTTTTAGTCATGGTCTTGGCCTTTGACTCTTTCTAGTAGCTATTATTCAGCAGTTGGAAGATGTAATATTGCAGTCTTCTTCTCTTTCTTCTTTCTTTAATTTTTCTTTCACTTTTTTATTCAGGCAGCGATTGTTCAGCATTGCCAGGTGTTATGCACATGCAGTGAAGCTTCTATTCAAACCTTTAGATTACTAATTTTAAGAGCTCAAGGCACTTAGAACTTGTGGCTACAGCTTTCCCACCATAGCACACTAATTATTAATGTCCAGAGCTTATTGAAGAGTGTTTAATAGATAACAAAAACAGTAGGATATACACATTGTATAATATTTAGAAACTTTAATGACTATCACTGTCATTATCTCTGGGCCTCCCAAGACTTTTTGATGACAGAATCTCCTTATACAATCAGTTTAATCCTTGCTCCCTATCTTTCCATAATGTCCATTTGCATATGAAATCTTTACATTAAAGTGGATAGAAGCATAAACTACATGAAATACTTAACATAATAATCTTCAACTACAAATTATGGACTCAATTATATTTATTTCAGGTTTATATGTTGAAGTCCTAATTCACATTGTGGCAATTTGATGAAATAGCTTATAAAAAGGAAATTAAAAGGAGATGACCTTAGGTCCCAAGAGTAGATCTCTAAACCAATCTAAGTGATGATCTTTTAAGAGAAAAAAGACTTAGCACAGACATGCATTCACAGAGAAAGGGCCACAAGGCTATGTGTTAAGCCAAAGACAGAGACTACCAAAGTCAAATTTCTTAGCACTTCGATCTTCAACTTCTGGCCTGTAAAACTGCGAACCAAAAAATTTCAATTGTTTAAGGGTGTCACTATAAAATATGATAGTGTGTAATGACTGGAAAATTAACATTCAAGTAAATATCAACATTACACGATAAATACTCTATGTATGGGAATTTATACTATCTGATTACAAAGTTTATAAAAAGAATCAGAAGACAAAAAGAAAGCCTCACAAAGTAGACACATTAAAAAGAAAAATTAGTTCAGTGAAAAATGACAATAATTAGTGTTAATAATTAGTTGGCTAAAGGCTTAACTGGAAAAAGAAGGAAAAAACAAGAAAAGTCAAAGTCAATTGTAGGCTCAGTTATGTCCCTAATGAACAATGCTCAGTGCTAAAGGGCATTGGAGGTCCTGTATTTTTATTTATTTTTTAAAATTTTTTATCTTTATTGGTACATTACATAAACACGTCATGATTACACTCCACAATGGAGATTTGTACCAGTATAAGACACAACTTAATTCTCATTTTTTCCCATAACCCTACCCACCCTACCACCCCCCATATACATAAAATTTGTTTCCTTACTTTTTTGATATAATATTATTTTTCTCCCCTTTTTTTGACTTTCAGTTCTTTAAGGGAAACAAACAAACACATATACATAGGTGAGAAAATCATGGATAAAGACTAAACGTTTAATAAAGCACCAAAAGGGAATGTTTAAAATGAAAAACCACTTATCAGAAATGACAAATGGCATTGATGGTCACCCAGTAGCCAGGATATAGCCAAGGAAAAAATGAATGAGTTCACAAGTGCATTAATAGTAATGTTTCAAAATTCAAATAAAAATAACAGTTTTAAAAGGAACAAAACATTTAAAAGCTATGGGACAATTTCAGTGTTCTCATTCTACACACAGTGTGAAGGAGGAGGAAGTGAAAAACGTATAAGCAGAAAATATTGTTGATGGAATAAGAATAGACCATTTTCCAAAATGCAAAATATACACCAAACCACAGATATAAAATCCCAGAAAATATGACAAACTCCAAGAATCTGCACCACGTGATACCACTTCCCTAAATGTTGAGATTGTAACAAAAAAGTAAGGAAACAAATTTTATATATATGGGGGGGCGGTAGGGTGTGTAGGGCTATGGGAAAATATGAGAATTATGTTGTGTCTTATACTGGTACAAATCCCCATCATGGAGTGCAATCATGATGTGTATATATAATGTACCAATAAAGATTAAAAAATTTTAAAAAAAGAAATGGAGAAAAAAATTCAATTTTATATGAAAGAGGGACAATATATAAACTGAGCTTACCTTCATAACCATGTAATCAAGAGAAAATACAATGCCATTCTAGGCTTTTGTATCAAAGAAATACTCTTTAGAACTGAAGGAGACTAAACATTTTATCAGAAAAAAAGAAGAAACAAGTTTTTAATAGACTTGTCTTGAAATAGTTGTTAAAACAAGATTTTAAAAAAGGAAGGAAAATTAGGTCAGAAATCTGGATCCATATTAAAAGAAAATTGGCAAAATAACAGACAAAAGTGAAATAAAATATTTCATTTTTCTTAGTTAACTTAATAGGTAACTAATAGACCAGAATAATGATAATACAGATGCATTTAGTAATATGAAAAAATAATAGTGAATTGTAACAGTGTTATAAATAGTATGAAGAGACCAGGAAGTTAGCTCAGTAGTTCCGATGCCTGTTGTGCAAGCGCAAGGGCCCGGGTTTTGATCCCCAGTAACCACATACAACACTGGACATGGAGACTCACACCCAGCAGCAACCAGTACCCACATACCACAGTGCCGGGTGTGGTGGTTCATGCCTATAATCCCAGCACTCGAGAGGCAGAGGCAGGAAGATTGCTGTGATGTGAGTTTGAGGCTGAGTTCAGGGCCAGCCTGAACTACAAAGTGAGATCCTATCTCAAAAAACCTAAAAAATAAATAAATAAATAAATAAATAAAGAGTATGAAGAAAGAAAAGGGAAAACTCTATTAAAAGGAATCAGTACTTCCTGGGAAGTTATGTAGTGTTTTTTCTACAAAGTCTAAACTGATGATTTAATTTGTAAGATGTATTATTTATATACAAAGAGAGGATGGAAAAATGAATCATATAAGTCATTTAATAAAAATCAGGGAGGGTAGAAAAATGGATAAGACTGTAAAAGACATGATAGTAATGAATATGCAGTAGATACTATTCAGATGATATAAATGATGATTTAAATAAATATTTAAAATGATCATGATTTAAACCAATAAAAATGCAAGTATAATGTAGAAAATGACAGAATGGATAAGATAGCGATAATAACAAAACCAATTATATGGTTATAAGAAGCTCTCTTTAAATGTGGAGACATTGCTTTATTAAAAACAAATTAATGGAGAATGAGTTATCAGGCTAATATAAATGAAGGTAAAGTGGTGGTGCTATATTAATTTCAGCAAAACTGACTCAGAACAAATAAATTTATAGAGAAATTACACAATGATTAATATTTCAGTTTTCTAAAAAGCATAAAAATCATTAATATCCATTTACATAACAACATATCAAGAATATATTTGATATGAATGCTAGAACTACTAGGAAAAGCAGAGAAATCCACTATTACTGGAAATCATGAAAACTCTATCAATATTTGACAAGAGTCAAGAAAGCATAGTGCAGCTGAACTATACCATCAATGAACTGAAAGTAATTTATGTTTATAGAAATTTTGTCTAAAATGTCAGCAAAACTACACATTTTTCACAGATAGAACACTTGACAATGTACATCTTATTAGGGGAAACAAATTGAAAAGAACAGAAGTCATACCAGGTATGCCTACAGGCCAGTATGAGCTTAAACTGGGAATTGATAATAGATTTCAAAATATTTGGAGATTAAATCTAATATTTAGGATAATAGTGAATAAAAAGTCAAGAGAAATTAAAATGGCTCAAACTGAATGAATATACAATAAAACTTCTAACTGTTTAGAAACAGCAGCTGAAGAACTAAAGGGAAGTTTATATCACTAAATTGCTAAAATTGCAAATTAAGAACAATTTAAACTCTGTAGCTTAAATAGTGCATTCAAGAAATTAGACAGAAAAGAGAAATTTAAATGCAAAACTATCAGAAGGAAATAAATAATCAGTGTTAAAGCAGAAATGATTGATATTAAAAACAGACAAGGGGGCAAAAATCAATGGAACTTCTTCTTTAAGAAGATCAATAAAATTGACACAGTTCTGTACAGGTCAGCAGAAAATGGCAGAGGGTAAAGGGATGCTATAAACCTCTAATATGAGGAATAAAACAGAACAATAACCATTAATCTCCTAAACATTTAATGTTTAGTAAAGAGATAACTCTGAACCATATCTCAGTAAATTGACTAATTTAGGTAAAATGTGCTAATTTCTTGAAACATTATGCACCTAAACTGAAGCCAGAAGAAATAGATCTTCTGAATATTCAATATCTTTTAAAGATGATCAATATAATTTTTATGGCTTCCTACTTTATGCACCAAGACCACATTTTTTCTCTGTTGTGACCAGTGAAAACACTGAATTCTTACAAACATTTAAAAAAGAAACTGTGTCAAAGGTACACAATCAGTTTCTGAAAACACAAACAAAATTATTCCCTAACTTACTCTACAAAATCAGTGTTTTCCTCATACCAAATTCACGCAAACACATTACAACAGAGAGAAACTATAGAAAACTTTACCTCAGGAATATGGGTACTGATGCCTTTGATAAACTATTAATAATTTAATTTCTACAATGTATAAGAGGAATTATAAACATACATAAGTGTTGTTTACTCTAGGCATGTAAACATGGGTTAGAATTTGGAAATTAGTTAATGAAATCAGTCATATTATTTGCTAAAGAATAAATTGCATGATCACAAATAAATAGAAAATACCAATACTCATTCATGATAACAACTCTCAACAAATTAGGAAATGAGTGGAACTTCCTTAACTTGATAAAGAATGTCTAAGGAAAAGTTTCATCACAAGTGGATCACACCTCATGGTTACAAAGTGAGGCTTCCCTTTAGGACTGGGAACAAGGCAAGCAACTCCTATTTCATTCGCCTTACTCAGTCTCATGCAGGAAGTCCAAGCTGTAGCAGTGAGTGTGAAAAAGAATTAAATGTATACAGGTGAAAAAGAATAAGTAAAAATATCCTGGAGATCTTGCTTGTTAATGTAAAAAAAAAAAAAAACTGACCGTAAGATTCTTATACATAATTAGCAATATTAATGAGTCTGAAGCAGATGAGGTTATATGCTAAAGTTTAATAATTTTTTTAAATGCTACCAAAAAAGCAGTTGAACCATAAAGATGCAGGACAGCAAATGTATTAGTATCTAGACATATAAACATTGAGCATAATTTTATAATGTAGCAAGAAGCACATAAAGTATATTAAATAAAAGTATGATGAAAGAAATCAAACAGCCTAAATAAATCAAAAGATACTGCATGTTTATGGACAGAAAAATTGTTTCTAAGATGTGAATTCTTCCTACTTTATCTATAGATTGAGCATGACCATAATTAAAATTTAATCAAATTTATATAGTAGTTGTGGAAGTATAGCCATTTTGACAATATTGGTTCTTCCTACCCAGGAGGAAGGTATGTCTTTCCATTGTCTTATATCTTCTTCTGTCTCCTTCTCCAAAGTGCTGTAGTTTTTAGAGAAGAGGTCTTTCATCTCCTTTGTTAGATTGAGGGATACATATTTCATTTTTGGAGTGCTACTGTGAAAAAATTATTTCCTGTGTCTCTCAGTGAGTATATTGTTTGTGTATAGGAAGGCTATTGATTTTGGGGTGTACCCAGCTACTATACTGAACATGGTGAGTAAGTCAAGCAGGTTTTTTTGGCTGAGATTTTGGGATCTTATATATAAAGCATTATGTCTTCAGGAAATAGAGATAGCTTAACTTTTTCCTTTCTTTTTCTTGTCTAGTTGCTGTGGACAATATTTCCTGAAATATATTGAACAGGAGTGGTGGATAGTGGGCATCCTTGTCTTGTTCCAGATCTTAGCATAAAAGGTTCCAGTTTTTCACCATTTAGGGTTATGTTTGCTGTTGATTTTTCACAAATAGCTTTTATCAGGTTGAGATAAAGACAATCCATCCCAATTTTCTGTAGGGTTTTAATCATGAATGGGTGTTGGATTTTGTCAAATGCTTTTTCTGCACCTATTGAGATGATCATATTATTTTGTTCTTGACTCTGTTAATATAGGGTATTACATTTATCACTTTATGTATGTTGAACCATCCTTGCATCCCTGGGATGAATCCACTTTGGTCAGGGTGTATGATATTTTTGATGACCCTCTGTATTTTCCAGTATTTTATTGAAGATGTTTACATCCATATTCATCAGAATGTAACGGACCTGTAGTTATTTTTCTTGGTTGGATATTTCTCTCTTTTTATCAACACAATGGTCGTTTACAGGAATGAATTTGGAAGTCTTGCGTCCCTTTCAGTTTAATTAAAGAGTTTGAAAAAGTGGTTTTATAAATACAGAGTAATTGACCCTAAAATTTCTATTAAAAGCCTAAAGACTCATAAAATCCAGCACAATCTTGAACAATATATAGTTGATTTTACCTGAGATATGGTTTAATCTAAAGCTATAGAAATTAATTATTGACTTTGGTGGAGAAAGAAGAAAAGAAAAAAAGAAAGAAAGAAAAGAGAAAACAAATTATATAAGAAAAACATCTAAGTGAAATTGAAATTGGCATGGAATTTGATACCATATAATCCCAAAAATATGATCCATTAAAGTAAAAAATGATACACTGAATTTTATTAAATCTAAAATTTCTGCCTTTGAAGGACTTTTAAGAAAATGAAAATACAAATTCTAGCCTGATAGAAAATATTTGCAAAACAATTATCTGACAAAGGTCATGTATATAAAGTGAACAAAGGACTTTTAAAACTCAACAAAAGGAAGAGAGTCAAGTTTGAAAATGGTAAACACATCAGAGCAGAAATCTCATCGGAAAAGATATAGAGAAACCAAATCATTGCACAGAAAGATGCTCCGTATCAGGATATTACAATTTAGCAAGATGATGATGCCATTTCCCACTTGCTTCCAAGTTTAATTTCTGGTATTTATAAAAATATTATGTTATTTCTGGTATTAATAAAAATATTATGGTTTCTTTGTGAAGAATTAAGGCGTTGTTTGCACAAAGTTAAATCTGGCTTCATCACAAACTCCACCTTTCATTATCTTAGATATTTACCCAAAGCAATTGAAAAGTCATATACACAAAATAAAAGCCTACAAATACATGTTTATCACTTCTGGCATAAGCACCATAAGTTGGAAACAACCAAGACATCTTTCAGTAGATGAACTCATGCGACAGTTTTTTTTTAATTGAAATCTTTATTGGTACATTACATATACACATCATGATTACACTCCACAATGGGGATTTGTACCAGTAGAAGACACAACTTAATTCTCATTTTTTCCCATAGCCCCCCTATATACATAAAATTTGTTTGCTTTCTTTTTTGTTATAATCTCATTATTTTTCCCCTTCACCCTATTTCTCTTTGTCATGCAACAAATTTTGACATTTCTAACTAAAATATTACTATTATAACTGACCTATCACTGCACAAAGAAATGGCAAATAATATGGTAAACAGTTTTAACATACATTTCTTCGTCAAAGAAGTAAATTAATAAATGCTGCTGTATAATTTAAAATACAATACAGTCTGGCAAAGGCACATTAAAGACATTAAAAAGACAAGTGGTTGGCAAGGATTAAAGAGGTGTACATATGGAACAGAGGTGAATTTTAGACCAGGGAAACTATTCAGAAAAAAGAAAATATCATCATGCTGGATATATATTAAGCATCTATCAAAACCCATACAATTGTAAAACATAGGGTGAATATCAGGCATGTAGTTAGACTTTAGAAGGCCTGGGGGACAAATAGGACAAGTAGAGTGCTTTGCCAGTATAGTTAAACAAAGGAACAAAGATGTCCAAGTACACTACATTTGTGTTCTTTATGGAGGTGCTGACCTGAAGCCACAGAGCCTCTCTTTCTACAGCAAAGTGTACAGCATTCCTGACTACCTACACCTATGACACAATGATACTTGGCCACTTATGTGTCTTGAATGAATTAATTCTTAAATAGAACAAAACAACTCAGGAGATTTTGACGGTAGGTACCTCACAGTCTCAGAGACAATGAACAGTGATGTAAATGATGGACTTTAACTCATAATAACAATTATATATTAATATTGGTTCATTGATTGATTCAAATATACCACAGTAATGGAAAGTATTACTGATACAGGGTAATATGAGAAGGGGTTATAACACACAATATGTTAATTCTCCACAATCTCTTTAATTTTCTGTACAATCTAAAATTTAGAAAAAACAAAACAAAACAATTTTTGAAACAAAAAATATTGAAGCCAGTGAGGCTGAAAGGACTTATGCTGACAGAATGTAGTGAAAGAATCAAGTGACTACAGAGAATGAAAATAAAGAGGCAAATTAACAAATGAGAGATTATGAAAAACAAGTTTATTTTTCTGAAATAGTGATTATAAAGAAAAGCAGCAACTACATTTTGGACTCACTACTTAATTTAACAATTCTGTTCTGTGGTATGTTTGTAATTCTTAGTTTATTAAACCTATTTTAAGTTAACCTATGAATAGTAAATAAAACTTACTCCTGTACCTTCCTAGATCTAAACAATAATTATTGAAATGCAAGTCATGTTTGAAGTCAATAAAAAGAAGTTGATTTCATTCAGGTATGTGTGTCTATGTGTAAGTATACGTGTGTGTGTGAGTGTGTGTGTGTGTGTGTGTGTGTGTGTGTGTACATCTTTTTGCAGGAAGGGTAATAAAAGCCCTTCCTTAAAGGGAATCCTTTACTTGTGTCATGTATTTCAAGAAAATAATGTTCCTGGGTAACTAAATGAAAATGTCTTGGATGAAACTAAAATAGTTTGTATATAAGGGAATCAAGAATTTTGTTTTTCAGTCACCAATTCTTGAAGCAAGTTAGTGACCTAAAATGCAAATTCAGAGCAGCGGTGTGCTCATGAATGAACTGGGGTGTAGTTTAGAGCAGTTCAGAGAAAATGAGTGAAAGTTATAGGAGAGAAAACAAAGTTAAGATGAAAAGTAAAGAAGATTCAGAAATCTGGGTCAACCATAATCTTCCTGCAATACCTCCAGGAAAATGCAGTTCAACTTATAAAATAGGCAAAGACCCCAAGACCCACAAAGAATGTGGTGTGGGGCGACCAACTTCTTTGCTTCCATTTTAAAGTTGGAGAACTCAGAATCAACCACGTGACACACTCTTGACTTCCAAATTTACTTTATACATTTCACTTCCCTTAAGAAATCAACAGAGGGCCAGAGATTTAGCTCACTGGTTCTGGCACCAGTCTTGGCAAGGACGCAGGTTCAATTCGCAGTTACCCCCAGCAACCATATACAACAATACTCGGCATGGAGACACACCCACCAGCAATCAGAACCACATGCCAGAGTGCTGGGAGTGGTGAGTCATGCCTGTAATCCCAGTACTCGGGAGGCAGAGGCAGGAGGATTGCTGTGAGTTTGAGGCTGAGCTCAGGGCCAACCCGAACTAGAAAGCAAGAACTTGTCTCAACAACAACAATAACAAAAAACTTCAGAAATTTTGAGTAAGCTCAATGGTGATTTCATTCACCTTTCATGGGGTTTCATAAGTATTCTTGAGTATCAATACATACAGGTTACACTCAAAGTGTTTGATCTTATTTGTACAATGTGATATAAATGTGTCTTTCTGTCTTGTCTGTACTTTGCAGAAAACATTGAGAGCATAAACTTGATAAAGACACAGATATTTGTTTGTTTCATTTATTTTTCTTTTCACAGTGTATGGAGTAGGAGGTACAGAGGATTTGTTACATAAATATCCATTAAATGATTCCATGATTTTAATGTTGTTTCCTTCTGTAAACTCTAAATATTTTTGAGTCCCGAATTCCAAACAAACAATCTATTAGTATGGTCATTTCCTTTTTTGTACTGAAGTTCTAATTTGTTACTTTGAGACCAAAAATTGAAGCCATTTCTCTTTAGCACTTGTCAATTGAAAAAATCCAAATCAAAATTGAGTTGACATATTTGTTAACAAATCACAAAGCAGGCTGGAATAAATCACAATCCCTCCAAAGTTGTATGTTTTACACTTTAACACATGCTCAATGCTACTTTTGCTGAAAACAGTCAAAAGAGAATCTACTTGAAAAAAAATCATAGATCAGGATTTTATAACTCAACATGCAATGAAACACATGTGCTGGCTAAAAGGTTCCATGCTTTTTTCTCCTCCCTTTGACAACTATGATCCCACGGAGCAGGAGATGATGAATCAAACAAATCAATGCCTTACTTGACAGTTACATAATGGTGTCTCTAATTTTATTAAAATTATTCCAAGAAGAAAATATTTGCAAAGCTAAATTGCTGTGTGTGAAAGACATTTTCTTTTGCCTTTTTTGGAATTGGTGATACCAGATGAAAGGGAAACTAGTGGAATTCTACAGTGAGATTCGACTTTCCCAATGTGTATTTCCTATGTACTAATAACACTTTACACATGTGAAAATTTTCTGGTTTCCAAAATCATTTTACATTTAATCTTCGGAGCTCAGTTAGTGTAGCAGAGTAGATTTCATTTATTCCGTATTAGGAATGTGGAACTGTAGACTCACTCTCGTTAACTGATGTCCTTGGAATGTGACAAAATCCAGAGTTAGAATCCATGCTTTTGAATCTAAAAATAAGAATATTCACAACTGCCACTCACATACCCACAAGCCTATGTTAGTGTTGTGTATTAAAAATAACTTTATATAAAATAAACACTCAGTACATTCTCAAGCATGATGCACTGATATAACCCATGGAACATCTGAATATTGATAATACTATTAAAATGAGTAGCATTCAACAGTTATTGAGACCAGGAAAAATACTTCAGTTCACAGTGTTATGCTATGTAGTTTTCTCGACATCTTCAGCACAGGCACCTATTATTATGCCTCTTTTACTGATAATGATTTTTAGGTTTAGAGACTGTAAGTGACTTTTAAAAAGGATATATAAAAATCCATTTACATTTGATATCAGACGTGATATTAGGTCTTCTCTCCTAATTAATTTCATTTTCAAAATCTTTTAACAAAATAACTGCTTGATGTAATAATATCATATTTATAACATGACTATGAATATAAACCCTATTCGCTCAGTCCAATAAGAAAATTGTTTTGAAAATAATTTTCAGGCTCAAAATATGAAAGTGTCAGTAATTGAGTTAAACTTTTGTGATTCTGCTATTTATGCTTTAAAAAAAGTCCTATTGTTTCCCTTTGTAGTCTATAATTGGTGGTTTTACCCACCTAGCAAGTATGTAGTACAGAATCTATGACGTAAGTCAACTTTCCTCTGTCCCATGACCACACTCCAATCCGACACCTAGTGTGGGGCTGATCACTGTGGAATGAGCAGGGTTGTGAATTATGCACACGAATCCATGATTATCAGTTGAAAGCACACTACTGGGCGTGGGCTGTTAGCATCACATTTATGTAGGCAAGTCAAGACCTTATTTGTTGTTTTACACTTTCTCTTAAAAAGTTATTATTTAATACATCAAACATAAGTATTTGGCCGCTGAGTTTTGGAAATGTGAAAATCTTCATCAGTGTCTTTTTCACACTAATTGGTTAAAGGAACCTGCACATTCAAATTAAATATGCTTAACTGTCATCGGCTTCTAATTGTAGAACTTGAGTCCTCGGGAAAATTGGCCAGTGAAACAAATCACATACAGCACTTTCCTCCCCTTCCCTTTGACTCTGAATCTGTTGACAGGGTGACTTATACTAGTTTTAAGTTCTGAAGAAAATGTAGCCCTATTTACAATTGTTACTATTTTCTCTTTTTTTGCTTAAATGTAGAACCTTACCTTGCTAAACTACCACGAAAATGAAAACTAGTATCATAAAATGTCTATTTTTCAAAAAAATGTTGCACAATGGGTGCTGAGACTGAAGCAAGTGAGATACAAGTAAATTCTTATTGTCTATGATCCTCTATTAACCCATTTGGTTTTCCCTATTTTCCCCCAAGTTTAATATCTGTTACCTTGTGGCAACACACATGCTGGTGATCAGCTAATGTATGACTTATGTTCTATATAGAGTTTAGCGGCTGTCAATAATTACTGTGGGAGCCAAACTACAGATTTTTCTTCTCTCCTAAAAACTGACCATGTGTTCTTCTTTAAAGCAATGTGGTTTTACTTTATGAATTTTCTACAAGGCAAATAAAAAGAAACTCAGAGTTGTGAAATCTGACAATAGTCATGAAAAAAATATCAGGTGGCAAGTTGATCCTCAGCATTAAGGGAATAGGATTTAAAAAATTTTTCTTTTATCATTAGATAGGTACACAGGTAAGAGGATATTACTATCTAAAGACATCCGTTTTATGTCTTATTTAAATAGGTACCAATTAGTTGAATAGCTGAAACTCCTCTGGGCTTTTTATTCAAATTCTTTACTTACAGGTGAAATAAATAACTTAAAATTTTAAAAACTAGCGAAAGTTTTCAGAAGTGTGACTTTGAGCTGAACATATTATGTAAAGAAACAAAATATTTAATATAATATAATATATTATAATATATTATATAATATAATTATAATGTAATAAAATATTATAATATAATATATCATTATATTATATTATCATATAATATATAATGTGATGTATAATACAATTATAATGTACAATATTATATAATATATTATGTATAATATAATATATCTTCAAAGAAGCACACACTTACTTCTGAAAGTCATTTTGATAAGCCTACTTTCAGATAGACACAGTATGCACACTTTCAATAATTATTCATTTAATTGTTTAATTAAGTATAAAGTTTGCTATATTGAACTTTGAAGGATAATTTTCAGCCTATTTTGGGTAGAAACTTCAGTTGAATATAAAACATTTTATTGAAAAATTATTTGAATTGTGTTTAGTCACATAATAAAAAATTTATATTTTTTTCTTAGAACTGAATGCAAAGTTCTGTGTGTTCTCTTTTTCTTTCTGATTTGATTGTTTATTTATACTATTTTCTTACCTTTGCACTTTGAGCTCTCTTCTTAGGCAAATTGTATCTCCTCTGTAAAAAGAAAAAGCTTCAATTTTTTTTTTTTTTTTAGACAGTGTCTTGCTTTGTAGTTCAGGCTGGCCCTGAGCTCAGCCTCAAACTCACATCACAGCAATCCTCCTGCCTCTGCCTCCCAAGCGCTGGGATTACAGGCGTGAGCCACCACACCCGGCACTGTGGGATGTGGTACTGATTGCTGCTGGGCGTGAGTCTCCAAACCCAGTACTGTATGTGGTTACTGGGGATCGAACCTAGGTCTTTGTGCTTGCAAGACAGGCTCTGGAACCACTGAGCTAAATACCCAGCCCAGAAGCTTTAAAATTTTGAAATGCACTGAGTCTAATAATTTTCAAGACTTTTATATTGTCTTTTCTATTACCCATCAGTAATAATATGTGCATATTCCACTAAGATAAATAAAGATTAAACTGCTGTAACAAAGTGACTTTAAAATATTTTGTTCATATGCAGAAGAGAGATCTTTCTATCCCATCTATCTAGCACCCATCTAGGTGCTAATTGAGTACCTCCCTCTGTTCACAGCGATTCTCTCATTTCCACTACTTGACTTTCAGCGTTGCTTTGGCCACTGCCCCCCTTCATGCATGGGAAGGGAAATGAAGGAGGCAGAGATCAACTTTGTCTTTAAAGGGATAAAGTAGAAGTTGTTCAGCACTCTGTAGCGGACACTGTCAACCTACACATGCATACAAAGGCCATCCCTCCTTGAAGGTCAGGATCAGAGATGTGATCGGTCGCCGGACTGGCATACATGCAGCAGACATCCAGGGTTTAATATAGAGAGGGCAATGGAGAGAGTGAGTTAGAAGTACAGTGAACACCTCCACCATTAAAGAACGGCCACCATGTTTCTTTGGAATTAATTGGCAAGCTACTTTTTCTAATACCATTTCGCAATCTGCTACTATTTCATATGTATGCAGAATATTATCAAGTAAAAGAGATTGTTCTTAAAATTTTTCCATAGTGAAAATGAAGAATTAAAAGTATCACTCTTATTTTCCTCTCCTTCTTTCTTGTTCATGTTATGCCTTACATTCTTAAACTATAAGCAGTCTAGTATTTTCAAATATGCAAATAGTATGGCAGCATACATTTTAATTATTTCCCAATGAATCAACATTTAATTCATGGTATTCTGGAAAAAATTAAGACCCACAAGTTTCAAGTTTAATTTTTGAGCATAGACAGATGAGAGATAGTGTATAATCCATCATAAAAGTATATTTTGAGAAATATATTTAAACATTGCTCTATTCATTTCATTAAATTATATTATTAATGATCATATTGAGGAAAGGTGACAATTTTAAAATTGACCTTCATAAAAAATTATAAATTTAATGCTACTAAGTTTTTAACAAAAGAAAATAGAAAATCACTAAGAAATTTAGTTTATAGTGTGATAATCTAACATTTTGTTTTTGTGAATAATACTTTCATTATGCTTTACTTTATTCAAGGGTATCATGTTTTAAATATGAAACTTTCCATTTTCATTTGTAGAGCTATTTCTTAATTGATAACTAATATCAATAGGCTCAGAAGGAAACATTAAAAGTCTTGTGGCCACACAAAATTCTTAGTAAGTTCATATCCAGTCACTCCTTTATGAAATTCTGAAATATCAGATACATTTAGATGTGCATTAGTTACTGAAACAATGAAGTGACTCAGAACTGTGTCAGATGATGAGCAAATATGCAGTTATCACTCTATCTTTCTAGAGAGGTCCAAACAGTCTTTCTCAAACCTTTTCTATCACTGAAGTGAGGTTTTCTTTCTGTGCAAATCTGCTATTATTTCTGCATGCACTTTCATGTTTTCTGAAATGCTTATGCTTCTTTCATATTTTCTGTGTCTAAAAGTAACTTGTGGTGAGCAAATGATTTTATTTATACTCACTTCCCCAAAGCACAACGTTGGACATATAGTAAACATTTAATATTAATTATTTATTATCTCATTGTACTAATGGAATTCAACTACATATGTCTAATAGTCTATCAACATGTTAATAAAAACATAGGGCTAAAGATTCTAATATATGACAATTTTTGCAGCTCTAATAACATATTCAGTACTAAAAAAATGCTAATACCAATGACATGTGCGTCTATTCTCTGCCAGCATTGTGTTAAAGGCTTTTATAAATAGTGGCTCCTTTATTCAGTCCTTTGGGTTGATGAATTATTATTACCTGACTTTTACCTGTACATGAATGAGGGAGCTTGTCTTCTTTTGACTGTAAGAGCCTCCTGTCCCTGTTATCTGATTACTATCCCATCTCAACAAATAAGAATAATTTTGTCTTTGAATGTAAAAGTTTTTGCAGAGGTAAACATTGACCAACAATAAAACTGAATCTCAGAGAATCTCCACCACCCTCAGATGATGTGAATCTCTATCTGAGGCTATTATTTTCTCACCAAAATTGTAGATGTCATTGATACCAGTTTGTATACATTTATTCTCACTACAAAATATATTATGCTATATTATCTACCTACCTATCATCTATCTATTGTTTATCTAGTTGATATGTAAAGTATCTCAATCCAAGATTTATTAAGGTGGTTGATGGGATTTTACTCGACAGATAAAATTATTTTATTTTTCCATGAAACATTTAATACATAGATACACTAACCTAAAGAAAAATTTCTTTAAACTTAGCAGCAAGACTCCTATTATATTTAAATACCTCTGATATCATTGCCTTAAGTATCAATATTTTAGAAAAGAGTTGAGAAAAGATCAGTAACCACAGATTTAATAAATAAAAAATCTAAAGTAAATTTATAAGTGAGTTAATTTTATTTAAAGAAGTTTAATGATATCTATGATCACTCTTAAATAAGTAGGTATAATTCTGATAACTGAATTATGCAGTTAGTGTTCAAATTACCTATTACTATTAAAGTTCATAGAATTTCTTTTAGAATCACAATACTCTCAAGATCAATGCATCACAGTAGGCTTAACGGAGTATACAACTCAGATGTGAAGAGCAATGCACAATCAGGCGTAGGGGATCCGTCCACATGTGTATAGCATTTGCACCTCCACAGTTCTGAGGAACAATATTTGGTGACTCTGCCACACAACTCTTGCTGCTTAGGCACTGTCAGCTTAACTGCAGGGTTCACCAGCTCGCCTGACCCTCATCTTTTCTTTGCTGATGAAAGCAATCAGTCTTGACTGCTGAAAGTTATAAAAGTCTTGACATTTGTAGTTTATTTCTTAAAGCACATACACAATACTCTCTCTTTTTTATCTAGGTGCTGTCCTGAATAACTCAAATTCAGATACAAGGCAGAATAAGGGAATGAAACAGGTCAGATAATCAAATGAAATGATTCCTCCTTTTGTTAGTGTAGCTTCAGTTGTGAAATGTAATAAGCCAACACACAAGAAAGTGGAGAGCTTCAGTGTAATGAGGAGACTTGGGGTAAATATATTTACCACAGGATAAATCCTGCTTAAGGGGGATGGGTTATGGTGAGGACAGTAGAAGAGAGCAACATATTCCTAGTATGTAGTCATGCATTGCATCCTCTTATTTACTCCGGAGAGAGGGAGAGAGAGACAGACAGAGAGAGAGAGAGAGAGAGAGAGAGAGAGAGAGAGAGAGACAGACCGACAGACAGACAGACAGAGACAGAGAGAGAGAGCGGCACCAGAAGCAGTGGTCACATGACCCATCTCCAAAGGGAAGCTCTGGGTTGTTCATCACTTCTCTAACTCATTTTCTTGATACATTTTAAAGGGCCACTGAAAAACAACAAGTGATTCTACTTTCACCAACAACACTGTGAATAGCTACAGAATCAGCACCAAGGAGATGACTGGCTACCCAAAATAAGAACTCTTTTTTATTTCTATAGTTGGAACTGAAATGGTTTCATGTATGGCATTCGGTAACTTCTACCCATCTTTGAGGTTTCTTCTAGAGGCTACAATCATAACCTCATGATATTTAATTGCCAATCGTATTTTAGACTCTCTGTGCAATTTCTTTCCCTGTTAAAATATGTGATATTTTACAGAAAATACAACTTAGCTCTTATAGAGAGGTCAGTAAGCTTGTCAGGTAGAGATGTCTATAGCACTATGTGGATGATATAAGTGGAGTCATCTCACTGAGGATTTAAAAGAATATGAGTTCATTCTTCATTTCATGGGTTGTGACATGATTCCATGTGAATATTTTAGCTTTGGTGTATGGCCTGGGTAGAACTGCTTGACTCTAGTACAAGGAGTTGAAACAAAAAGGACAGAATTTTAGAGAGAAAGAGACAGAAAACTGATTTGAAGGTTCAGTTCAAAGCTCTGAAGGCTGTGTTGTATAAGTATGAGGGAAGATTATTTAACACTTACTGAAGAAAGGTTTCTGTAGGCTTAAGAAAAGATGAGATATTCTGCAGGTAGGAGCACAGCAAGAGGCTTTGAGGTTCTGGCTCTGACATAAGGGAGATTTCTTTTTTGAAAATTGATTTTATTGGCACATTTTATATATACATAATGATAGGATTCAACATTGGGAATTTGTACCTGTACATGACGCAACTTGATTATTTTTTCATTCCTCTTGCCCTCCCTATAACCATCCACCCCCATATACATAAGCTTTATTTCAATTCTTTTGTTTTTAATATCAATTATTTTTCTTTTCCTTTACTTTCTCCTACTCCTTTTTTCCTTGGAACATTTTCACAATATCTATTGTACATTCTGTACCTCATTTATAGTATTATAGGCACAAAATGGCACAAAAATGATAGCTTTGGATCAAAGACTATGCCCTACAATAAATTTCCACTATAGATATATACTTAAATCTAAAACAAAGCTTTAATGATATTCACATGATAATTACAGCTTGAAGAATAATTCACATCATTAAAGAGGCTAAGAAAATAATTTTTCCATGAAAGGGTTCTAACGAAGCTTTTAATACTTTAATAATATAAGAATAATGCCATGGGTTTAAAAAAAGAAAGAAACAGCACTCTTCACAGGGATGTAACAGAAGCAACACTATAAGGTTGCTGGGCAGTACAAGAAACTGAAAGTGTCTATGAGGTCCAAACTATAAAGAGGTATTGTGGAATAAGAAAAAAAATCTTCAAAAGGGGAGGAGGACAGCGGGTGGGGGAGGAGAAAACAAAGAGGGGAAAGAAAAACTTCAAGGCAAGAAGGAAAAAAATGGAAGCAAACCTTATGTATATAGCGATGTGTAGAGTTGAAGGGAGGGTAGGGGAATAGAAAAACAATAAGAATCAAGATATGTCATGTACATGTACAAATTCTTTATGAGGAGTGTGATGATAACCTATACTTAAACTGTGCCAATAAAATCAATTTATAAAAGAAGACACCCGTGTACTTGAGTATTAATTAAACATTTACTGGCATTTTCAAAAAAGGTAAACAATTTTCTTTAATATTATTAAATAAATAAAAAGCAATGAATAGAAACTGATCCCAAGGAGATTTTGATGTTAGATTTGGCAGTCCAGTGATTTTGAAACTTCATTGAAAATAAGTTAAGTATGATCTTTTCAGAGCCAGGGAATTTTGATAGAGGAATGTAAGCTGCTGAAGAAAATATCAGAATCACGTGGAAATGCTGAAATAAAAATATACAATATCTGACATGAAAAATGCCTTCTGTGACTAACAGCAGATTGACAGTAGAGGAAAAAAGAATCAAAGAACATTGATAAAGATACAAATTATCTAGTCTGGGAAATGAGAAAAAAATCAAGAAAAATGATCAGAGCCTCAGAAAACTGAGCAATATTAAAAAAAAAAAAAGCAGTCTTCCACATGTAGAGTTCAAGAATGAGAAGGCAATGAAATTCTAATGGAGAGATATTTGAAAATATAATAACCATATAGTTTTTCTAATGTAATATGTATGTGTATTTTGTGTGCTGATACAAGGACTCCACAGCCAGATTGAAAACCAATATTATATATATATAATTTCTTGCTTTAAAAAGATACACTATGTATAAGGGAACATGACGAAGATGATGGTATATATGTTACAGTCATTATCTATTTTTATACAATTACATAACTAAAAGCTAAAACAACGTACCTAAACTATGTTTTGGTGCTAAAGTTATTTTTCGATGAAGCTTTAATTACAGCAGTATAGCAGTTTAGTAACTATGTAAATTTACATGAGCCATGTCTTAGAAAACAACTTCA
>PVIR01020034.1:0-30183 GCA_004026965.1 Petromus typicus
CGGGTCTACATTCCCTCCAACAGTGGAGAAGGGTTCCTTCTCCGCAGCCTCACCAACATATGTTGCTGGCTAATTCTGAGATAGCAGCCATTCTTTGTGGAATGAGATGTGTTTATGTATACAGGGGGTGGGGGGAGTACGGTGGGTGGGGCTATGGGAAAAAATAAGAATTGAGTTGTGTCATATACTGATACAAATTGTCATTGTTGAGTGCAGTAATGATGTGTATATGTAGTGTACCAATAAAGATTTCAATTTTAAAAAATTAAAAAAAAAAGAGTATAGATCTATTTTATCTACTCTTCTTTCCAGGCAAGTGTTGGTGCCACTGAGCTAAATGTTCAGTCTGTATTATCAACTCTTATGGGAAGTTTGGTAGCCTATGCTTTTTAAGGAATTGGTCCATTTTACATCAATTATCAAATTTTGACATAAAATTTTTCATATAACCATTTGGTAACCATGGGGTAAGCAGTGAAGTCTTTGGTTGATTTACAACTTTAGTAATTTGTGGCTTTTTTTTTTCAAGGCTAGTTTGACTAGACTTAGTGGTTTTACTGATCTTCTCAAAGAAATTCTTCCTGATTTTACAGTTGTCTCAGTGGATTTCCTGTTTTAAGTATCATGACTTTCTGCTACAACATTTATTATTTCTAGTCTTCTGTTCTCTTTAGCGAACTATTGCTGTCTTTTCACTCCCTTTGTCTTAAAGTTAAGCTTAGATTATTGATTTTAATTTTTCTTTCATACTGTTTGCATTCAGTGCTATACATTTTCTTGTAGCCAATGCTTTGTTTTCTACAAAATTTGATCATTTATATTTTCATTTAGTTCATTTTTTCTGATTTTCTTTAATACTCTACTTTTCCCTGTGTTTCACAGAAGTTGTTCAATCATCAACTATTTGTGTTTTCCTATCATTGTTTTATTGATTTTTTTTGTTTAAATCCAGTGTTGTTTAAGGTCATACTTAATATGATTTATACTATTTTAAACTTTGGAGGAGAGTTTTATGTCCTTGACTGTGTCTATTTTGAAGAAAGTTTTGTGTTTTTTGTCATAAGAATGTGTACTCTACTGTTGCTGGTTGAAGTATTTTCGATAGGATCCAGTTTATTGACAGTGCCGCTCAGTTCAACTATGCCCTTATTGATTTTCTATTCATGTTGTCTTACCGATGGGGGAGAGGATGTTGAAGCTTTCAAGTATAGTAGTGGATTAATTAATTTCTCCTTATGCTGTTTTCCCTGCACTGCAAGATTGAATTTAGGCCTTTCAGAGTAGACAATATGCTCAGCCCTTTTAAAACTGTGGATATTGAGACAGGGTCTCACTGAGGCGCTCACCACATTGCCTAGGTTGAGCTTGAAAGTGTGATGTTTCTGTCTCAGACTCCCAGTGTTGTGATTATAGGTATCTTGGTTAACTTTTCTGTCATTGCTGTGACAAAGAACCTGACACCTAAAGTTACAGACAGAAAGGTGCATTTGGCTTATAGTTCGTAGAAGTTTCAGTCCACAGTTGGCTGGCTGCAAGGCAAGGTGGCATGGCAAACATTCCAGAAGAGAAAAAGTTCAAGGTTGCAAGAAGGTAGCAACAGCAACAGCATCGTGTGTCCCTTTTATTCCATCCAGACTACCAGGACTAGGGTGGTTCCAAGCCAATCACTTGAGTGTAGTGGTTTTGTGATACATCCCCTTCATCCAAACATTATGCATTCCATATTCAGCCACCTCTGGAAAATACTGCATGAGTTTTTTGGGGGACATATCGACATAAGCCACAACAATATGTGTGCACCATCTTGTTGGCTCTGGTCCTTGATTCTTTGTCAGTCTCTGTATCACATATTAAAATCTACTGTCAGAAACATACACACTAAAGAGTATTATGTCTTAGATAATTGATCCCTTTCATTATTATGCAATGACTGTCTTTATCTCTGATTATTTTCTTTGTCGTGACTTCTGCTTTGTCCAAAATCAATATAGCTACTCTACATTTCTTTTGATTAATGGTAACACGTTATCTCTTCAGCTCTTTACTATTAATGTATGTGTATCTTTCCTCTTAAGTGGTTTTCCTGTAGTCAACCTGTGGTTTGGCCTTTCCTATCCATCCTCGAAGTCTTTAATTGATATAGTTAGACCATTCTGGTCTACACTGATTTTTATGTAATAGGATAAATATCTGCTAAGTTTACAAATATTTCCAGTTAATTATTCTTGCTCTTCATTTCACTTCTTCCCTTTGTAGTTTTTCTCATTTTGATTGAACATTTTATATTACTACATTTAAATAATATAATATATATTGTATTATATTATATTATTTTTAATGAAGTAATTTTCTTATAGAATAAAAAGTTCTACCCCATGAGTTTTCCCTTTCTAATATCATTCTGTTTCAAGGATGATGCTTTACTTTATAACCATATATTCTGACTCTTCCCTTCCATTCCTGTGAGGTAATTATTTATTTATTAATCCCTAAGCTATAATCACCTGGCTTATTATTGCCATTATTCATTTGAACAGTAAATTATCTGTTAAATCAAGTATAAAAATGATTCCATATTTTATTTTTATTTTAATTTCCTCCTTCTTTAACAGTATCCTGTCTGTTTTGAGATCGTATGTTTCTTACCTAACTTTTTTGGGAAAAACTTCCTTTAACATTTATTGATTACAAATTAAATTCCCCCAGTTTTCATTTTTCTAAGACTATTTTCTTCCACTTAAAAATACATTTTTTGATTCAATATTCTAACTCGGTATTCTGTCTCTCTTGACATTTATATTATTTCATGCTTATCTCTTCTTTTTTTGGGGTATGGTTTCTGACTAGAAGTTCAATGTATTTGTCTCGTTGTTCCCTTTATAAGGTGGGTTTTCCTTTTTTTCTTTAAAACTCTGCCCCCTTCTTCTCTCTCTCTTTCTCTTTGTATCACATCCTGGATTCCATAGTCACACACTCTAGATCCAGCCACCTCTGAAAAGCTCCACCTCAGGCCACATGAGGCTTCAGAGACTCATCTGCAAGCAGCTATAACAACTTCTGTGGACAAGTTAATCTCCAGTTCTATCCACTCCACGGCTGCATGTCCAAAGCTTTGGTACCTGCTTCTTACACAATTTTATTATCTCTTTTTTTAAGGTAAAGAAGATATAGCAATAAATGTAAACACATGGGTAGATACTTGCTATTGTAATTTAAAAAATCATATTGAAGTATAATTGTTAAAAGTTGGTGAGCAACATAAATATTTCATGTAACCTCCAGCTTGCCTCTGAAACTAACTACAAGGACAGAATTTTCTTATGTAATTTGAGTGAGAAAATCCTCCCAAAGAGGAAAATAAATTCCAGGATGTTAGAGATACCTAGTAAAGACCTCTGAGGATGGATGACTCATCGCAGAGGTTTCCCAGTCAGGCTTGGAGGGAACTGTGTTTTTAATCTTTTGAGTAATCAAAAATGGGCTGAAATTCCCGAGATGACACAGCAAAGAAGAATGTGCATGAAGCAGTACAGTGGAATCTGAGGAGATCAGAAGACACCGCTCCCCTCTCCACACCAGACGAGATGCGCTCTCTTAGAAACTTTCCGCGCACTTCTATGACGTAGCACTGCTTTAACCACACACAGATCAGCTGTAAAGCAATAAATACATCACCATTGCTCCACGCATTCCCGGTAGCATTTCCACTTAGCAGGGATCCCCAAAATAGAGCTTCTCCAAATTTACCATCCTGTAGGAAAAGTGCGATAAAAAGAAGTAAGAATACAAAATGATGGAGGTCAATACATTTCTTTGAAAATAACGATCTTCTCCAAACTTGTAGAACTTACAAAAATTTTACAGTTGTCTCTAGATCTCAGTCTAGTACCCAATACGAGCTAAAAATTGTTTTCTGGTTATTATTTTATGCCTTTACTGTTCTTACCAGCTAAATATTTCTGAGCTGATCATGTAGTGCATAGATAGCTTCCAAGATATTTACTTACTAGAATGAAGTTCTTCAGATAAGTTGGTGCCATGTTGATCAATACAATTAACAGGCAAAATAATAGTATTTCTCTCCTTATCTTTCTCTTCTGTTTTCTTTTTCTACAAGTTAGATCAGCAGAATACAAAGTTACTTTATTGTAAACTGTTCAATAAAATTCAACTTGTCTATGGTCTGCCTATTTATGAAAAATGCTTTCAACATTAGAGTATTTAAAATTTTTATTGTTAGTAGGGAAGCAGAGGTTTTAAGTAAGATAGGAGCCTCCTTTGGTTTCTGAAACCATTCAGTTGAATTCAATTACATGATATCCAGTGGTTCAAATGTGGCACTTGAGAAGGCCAGAACTTTTAAGAGTTATGGGAAATTCTCAGGCCACTAGGGAAATTACCCTGAAAAGAGGAAAACAGCCCTTATGGAAACCATGAACTTTTGCAACAACCAGTAATTAAGAGGCTAACTCGACCTGGAAGGACTCTGTGCCTCCCTGTGTTGGGCTGTGAGCCCTTCTCCCACACTCCTTCCTGTCATTTTGATGCTCCTCTCCCTCTGTTCCTAACCAGGTACCAAGCCTGTCTTGGAACTTGAATCCGTAGAACAGGAAGCTAAATAGACCTCTTCTCTTTATGAAGTTGGTCTGTAATATTATTTCCTTATACTAACAAAAAAGTTCATTATGGTACATTTCAAGAATAATACATTCTTACTTGCCAAGTGATGCCGGCTCTTTTTTCCTGCATTTTTTCTATTATTAATTTGCCAAACATTTGAGTGTAATTGTTAAGCAGGGAAGCATCGAGCCTCAACTTCCAACATTCTGTTTCATTTTAACAAGCAGAGCTTTTAATAGCCCTTGCTCTTTCATTAAACCCTGACATTCCACATACTTTGAAAGGGTTTTATAAAGTTTAGCTGACTATCACTGCTTCTTTAGGACTCTATAAACTACTCGCTTTCCATGGAAAACTCCAGTTTCCGTAAATATCATATATACTCACTTAAACACATTCTGCTCCTCTCTGCTGCATCATGCCGGTGTGTAATCAAGTTCCTTGAAGCCAAAACTAAGTTTTATTTTTCTCTTCTGTACTCAGAAGATTAAAGAATGCTAAGGAAGATCTCAAAATGCTTAGGACCTGCCTGATAGGGCTGCTCAGTGGTTCTCTGCTGAGAAAAAAAATTGCTCTCTGGGAAAATGTGGAAAGAAACATTTGAAGATGTTTCTGCCTCATTGAACTGAAGGATGACACTGGAAGAGAGTGGTCAGAAGTGAGACAGGGAAGTTAGCGAATAAAACTTTGTACAGAATAGATCCTCAATAAAGTATAATAATATGGAGATTAAGAAACCTTGTTCTAACAGAATAAATGAATAGTTTTCACTTTATTTATTAAGATACTATAATATATAATAGGAAACTCCAGTACACAGAACCCCAAGACACATTTCTGTCTCTGTTTCTCTCTCTCTCTTTCTGTAAACGTTTGATTTCTTTTTTAAGAAAATAAAACTGAGACTGATTCTTTTCAATTTAGAAATTTTGGAAATTTCTTCAACATTACAAAAGACTTCATGTAATTTAAAGTAAACTGACGTAGGAAGAAGATAGCATAGTGATGTTCTCAGAAACCCTTTTCATCAATAGTAAGTAGTATGTTCAATTGGAAGACACCACTGCATTGCTTAAATACATGTATGGATAAGGCTACTTGATGAGCATTTCTACATGCTCAGTTCCTAACTTATGAGAGAAAAGTAGATTCCCTCATTGGCTTTGCATTTACATGCTTGATTTACATGCTCCATATATGACTAGAAAGTCTCTTCATCTGGCACAACTTGATTTGTTTTCTTTGGACTTTAATATGTCCTCTCACTAATTGGTATTCTTTTTTTTTTTTTGCATTCTTAGTAAATTTCTTAGCTTGTAGAAAGATAAATGCAAAGCTTATATTCTTGAATTAAAGAAAATGTTGTGTAACCCAACTAAGTTTTCTTGTTAAAACTATGAATAGAGAAAAAAATTCAACCCAAAGTGCCTCTAATGTGGTTGAAATTAGCTACCAATTTCAAGTCACGTTACAGAATAAATTAATTAGAGTCCAGTGCTTGCCTGTGTACATGTTGTTATTAATTACCCAATAGTACTCCCCAAACTGTTTGTGCTTTAGAAATAATTGAATTTTAAAGGCCTCTTGGAACACAGAGAGATTTCCTTTCAAAAAACATGCAAAAGGCAAAACCAAACCCCAAAGCTTTAAAGATTTTATTTATAGCCATAAAGCAATATCTACCAATTTTGAAACCCAGAAGAAAAATAGCTGTGTGCGTTCATGTGTGTCTGTGTGTTTTCTTCTTCTATAGTTAAACTTACAGGTAGACACACATATTAAATTTATCTTTGTGTATATTAATAAATACCTTGGAGTATGAGCATATACAAACACATCTCACAAGCATACAATAACATGAAGCTCATACCTACTCATTGTCAAACTTTTAAAAGTACAATAAAAAAATACAATATAAGAATAGTGGGTGAAATTGTCTATCCACCGAACAAAACTCATCATTGTTTATGTTTTATATTTCTGTAGTATTTATTCAATGCACTTATTTCTGTAGTAAAAGACAAGGGTATATGTGTATTTGCATGTGTATTTTGTATTATGATATGCATTATTTACATATAATTTATTATCTTTTATCACTTAATATTATATTGTGAACAATTTGCCAATTCATTAAATTTTCTTTTTAACATAACTTTCTTTTTTTTTTTTTTAGGTTTTTTGAGACAGCTTTGTAGTTCAGGCTGGCCCTGAGCTCAGCCTCAAACTCAAATCACAGCAATCTTCCTGCCTCTGCCTCCTGAGTGCTGGGATTACAGGCATGAGCCACCACACCCGGCACTGTGGTATGTGGTACTGATTGCTGCTGGGCATCAGTTTCCATGCCCAGTACGGTATGTGGTTACCAGGGATCGAACTCGGATCCTTGCGCTTGCAAGACAGGCGCCGGAACCACTGAGCTAACTCCCTGGCCAACATAATTTTCTTTTAATACATGATATTCAATTCAATGGCTCTGGTATAACACAATCCTCTCACTGAAAATTGAGTTATTTTCTTTTTCATATTTTATCATTACAAACAGCACTGTAATTACCATTGTACATAAATATCTTCACATATTAATTTGTTTGAAAATGAGATTGTAACAAAGTGCTTCATTAAATTTTCAGAATGAGTTTTACTATGTATACCAGTTTATAAAATATTGTTTTAAAAAGTCACTCAAAGAACATAGTACTTTCTGACATGAATGTGCTAAAATCTAAATTTGATTTTTATATATTTGAAATTTAATATTATTTCTAATGTAGTAATATTTATATATGCCTCTGACTACTATTTTAGTTCATAACTACTATTACTTAGCAAAGCTATAATGATGGAGAAGGCTCCTTGTATGAGAGGCATAATTTCACAGGAATTTTTTCCAATTTTTAATATCAACTACAAAAATATGTCATGTGGATTATTGCAAATACTGTATTTTCTTCTGAAAACTAAATCAATCATTTGAGAGGAAATGAAGGGTGGCCAACAGAGGCCATAGAATATGCGGAGTATATGTTATATCTATTCACCCCCCAAAAAAGGTGGGAAACTTGGAGGAAGACAAGGAAGTGATAGGGGAATGTTTAAAGTATGTTGCATGCATGAACAAATCCAACAGAATGAAAACCAGCAATCTGCATCAGCCATATATACTAACACAATGTGCAGACAATAGTATAAGGCAAAAAACTGATCAGTTGATAAGCAAAATAAAATATTGCTGCATTTGTATTCACTTCTTTGATTGACAATGACATTTGACCTGTTTCAACTTTCAAAAACAGTGTTTGGTTTTCTGTTGCCACTTATCTAACATATCTTATACTACTTTTGTCATTGGAGAGCTTATTTTCCTTCTGATGCATTTCCAAAAAAAAGCTTGAATTTTGTTTCTTTCAATGTTACAAAGTGGTTTTTCTCATGCTATCAAAGTGGTATTTATTCCCCATTTTTCATTTTCTCCTTTTTTAATTTTTTTTTTTTTTTTTTTTTTTTTTTTTTTTTTTTTTTTTTTTTTTTTTTGAGACAGGGTCTCGCTTTGTGGTTCAGGCTGGCCCTCAGCTCAGCCTCCAACTCACATCACAATCCTCCTGCCTCTGCCTCCCGAGTGCTGGGATGACAGGCGTGAGCCACCACGCCCGGCACTGTGGTATGTGGTACTGGTTGCCGCTGGGTGTGGGTCTCCACACCCAGTATTGTTATGTGGTTACCGGGGAATCACACCCGGGTCCTTGCGCTTGTGAGACAGGCGCCGGAACCACTGAGCTAACTCCCCGGCCCTCCTTTTTTTAATTCATGGAAGAAGAGGGAAGAATCTGTCTGATTTCAGAGTTTGTCAGTAGCCAGGGGATCAGATAACTTTTCTCTGACTTCACTGTTGAAACACAACAAAATATTTCCCAAAAAATTCTTAGGTTGTGGTTCCTGTGGAATCTGAGCCAAAACTCAAAGGAGGAGCATTTACTACAATTCCAGAATGAATAATTGCATCGTGACTCATGCCCTTTGCCTTTCTTTTCACACCAGAAATTTCACATACTAGGGCATCTCAATAGCAGCTGGGGGCGCTGAGCTGAAAGAGCATTCTTGGGTTCCCTCTCCATCCTGGCCCCGCACAAGCAGTTACCAGCTTCCTCCAGAGGTACATTACGATCTGTCCTGCTGGTTCAAGGCAAAGTATTTCTTAGTTCCATGGGTTCTTGAACATCTTTGGACTGACTTTAGAAGACAGCTTTTTCAGACAATTTTTTAGGATAATGAAGAGGTCAGCAAGTCTTCAGTAGTTCTGCTACAGAATTGTGTGGCATGCAAAGGCCTGGATAGCTGTGGTTCCCCAATCTGTGGTTCCCCGGAACACAGTGTCCTAGATGGGCGTGGCGTGGATCTGCGTGCTGGAGTGAGGGTGAGGCTCGGGGTCCTGCATGATGCCCATGGTGGGCTGTGGAGCAGATGGCAAAGAAGAAGCTCTGGCTTGAGCTGACAGGTCTAGTGTTTCTGGATAACAACGTCTGTTTCAAGGTGAGAAGTCACTGCCTTCTATCGTTACAGTTCCATAAATCCATGAGCAAAAGTCCCTTCCCGAGTCTGTAATGTGAAAGCTGTTGGGTTTGGTCTTTGGTGCTTTTATTTCTGAGGGTATTTTAAGGTTTTTTAAGGGTAAATGGAGAGAAACTAAGTGGAAATGTATCATGCAGAGACCAGGGGGAGTGAGAAAGCTGCCCGGTGCCTTTGAAATTTCACATGATGCTTCTGATGAGCAAATATTTAAATTCTGGTAAAAAAAAATTGCAATGAATTTACCTAAGGGTGTTTTCCACTTTATGAAAGTTGGATGAGAGTAATTTGATAACTTCTAAAATATTGACTGCACTTATTGTTCTGTTTAATATATCCATATATCAAATGCCTATTTTGACTACATTTTGGACAAGAATTGGCATGAAACTTCAAGCCTTTCTCCTGGAATGCATATAGCTTTTCTGCCCTATATTGAACAAACATTTATTTCATCTAATCTGTGGTGCTAAAGTTATTATTTATTAAATTGCCATCTTTAATTCTCTACTTCAGTTCCTACAATCAGAAATATTTACATATACCACAGATCTCATTACTGTATTTCACCATTTCTATCATTATGAAGTATTCCTTTTTAATTTTAGTATTATTCTTCACAGAAATACCTTACTTATTCTTACTCATTTACACTCATGAATCACTTTTTAAGGTAAAAGAATATCCTTCTCTATTTTAAAAATGGATCACACTAAAACCACACATTAATTTAGAAAGAGCTGTCACTTTTTGCAAAGTTTAGTTTTCCTATGCAGGACTGTGATATATTTCTCCATTTACTCAAGTTTTTCTTTATAACCTTCACTAAAGTTTTATGATTTCTTCAGAGCAATTTGGTAATTATGAGTTATGGTTATTCCTAGGAAATTGCCATATTTTCTTGCTACTTTAAATTGAGTTTTCTACTATATTCTCACAAAAGTTATATTAATTTAAAATACGTGAAATATAAGAAAATATGTCTGTTTTCCATTTACAGCAGTGGTGAGCAAAAGGTCTGAACTGCAGTCTGAATATTGAAGTGCAGCCCCTTTGGAACAATTCCTAACTATAGTATTGAGTGTGCTCCACCCAAACAATAGTGCCCTTAGGCAATTCACTGAGCAAAAATAATTACCTCTTGTGTGCATCAAATGGAAAATTTCTCATTAGTATATATTGTCATGTAAAGTGTATTTCTAGCCAAACATTTTTTCCTTCATTTGTGTTTTTATGCAGACAGTATAAAAAAGTCTGTTTACACTTTTATTGCTGAATCTATCCATTATAAAGAAAAAGAATCAAAGTTTCCAGAATCAGGGAAATTTAGGACATAATTGTTTATGGATGCTACATTATAGTTTCTGAATTGATCCTGAGTTTCTCTTTTCTGTTCATGTTGAGTAACAGAGACTCTACTTCTAGGATTTATGGTGCTGAAAGGAAATCTTTGTAGACAAGACCTTTTAGTGTACTGTCCTTTTGTCTTTTCAATCTCAAATAGCAGGACTAGCTGTAGCGATTTACCTATGAAAATGCTAATTATCAAGAGCACTTAAGGATATAAATGATCAATTGTATCTGAGTATCTCAGTATTTCTACTAAAGTGGTAATTAGAGAACTTAGGTTTCACAATCATCAGATTCGATGCTGTAAATTGAACTAATACTTGTCAAGGGGCTTCTGGCATCTTTCCATCGCAGATCTTAATGAAGGTTTTTTCAGGACCCAAGCTAAGTACATTTGTTTGAAATATCAAAGGAAACTACATTTTCCTTTGTCCCTCTATATCTGGGATAAAATAAAGGACAAATTAACTTGAAAAGTTAATTAGTTGCTACTAGATCAGAACAAAAATCTTAACAATATAGTCCTAAGTACTTTTTTTTCAGTAATTACTTAAGGTTAAGTAGGCTAATTGTAAATCAAGTACAAAATCAAATTTAAAACGAATGTTGGAATTAATTACTGCATCAAGGAACTGGATTCTTTATGGTCAAACCTGATTTATAACCAAAAAAGCAGAATATATTAACATAAACTCAAAGCAGATTCTTAACCAAAATGGTAGACTACTTTAACATAAAAATGAAGATAGTCACCATAAGAATATCAATCAGAAAACTGCACTTCTTTGTATTCTTACTATACTTTTCTCTTCTCTGTTCTGAAAAAAAGAAAGGACAGATTTGTGTAGAAGAGGAGATGAGGCCGGGGATATAGCTCAGTGGTCCTGGAGCCTGTCTTGCAAGCACAAGGACCTGGGTTCAATCCCCCAGTAACCACATAACAATACTGGGCATGGAGACTCACCCCGGCAGCAACCAGTACCACATACCACAGTGCCAGGCGTGATGGTTCAAGCCTGTAATCCCAGCACTTGGGAGGCAGAGGCAGGAGGATTGCTGTGATATTAGTTTGAGGCTGAGCTCAGGGCCAGCCTGAACTATAAAACGAGACCCTGTCTCCAAATAAATAAATAAATAAATAAATAAATAAAATTTAAAAAAGAAGAGGAGATGAGATGACATTCTATTTTGCTGCTGCTTCTCCATGATTACAAGGAAGAGAAAGATAAAAGGATAATGCTTCTCCAGCCTCTCCTGAGCTCATTTTTCAACTTAACCATTCAAAACTTACTCCATTTGCCTCCATGTCCATCTATTATGCACTGAATTATGTCCTTCCAAGAATATCAAGTTGAAACCGTAACCTGCAGTGCCTCAGAATATGACCTTATTTAGGCTAATTTAGGCTGTTAGGCTGTTGTATGGCAAGGTAGACAAGACCCCAAAGAGCCTCTCTCACTCATAAGCAGGTGCTGGAAGGGCGAGTGGACAGTGGGAGTGTCATAGCTGACACCCTGCTGGAAGCTGGGGTTGAGTCAAAAGAGGTTGGTCACACTAGGTGTAACTGCAAAGGTTTGTCTGCCTTCCCAGCTCCTCTCTTCACACTCTCTGTGTCTATGACATGAACAGCTTCTCTCTCCCAGTCATTTCACCATGCCACAATACACAGGAACACTTAAAGCTGGACACACTGAGGTACAAAACACAGCTCTCTTCCTTTCAATTACAGGTACTAGTTTATGTTGTCCAAAACAGATACAGGCCTTAATAAAGGTGTTAAAGTTAAAATGAGGTCACAGGGGCACAGTCTACTCCCACAGGTCTAGAGTCCTCATAAAATAGGGGAAATATGGAAATAGAAAAGGTTATCTGAAGATAGAAGAAGGGCACAAGAAAGACTCCGTATGAAAGTGAAGGCAGAAATGTTCATAAGATGATAACAACAAGATTATCAGGAAGCTAGAAGAGAGCATGGAACCAATTCTTTCTGATAGATTACATTAATCAGCTTTTCAGTCACTGGTCCGCAGCACTCAACACTCATAACCTAGAAAAGAGAGTTTAGTGTGTATCTTGATTCCGGAGGACTCAGTCCATGGTTGGCTTCAAGGCAGAAACCTCATTGAGGAAGGAAATGGAGAAACAAAGCTGCCTAATTCATAACAGCCAAGCAGCAGAGTAGCACCAGAGAGGAAGAGGAGGAAAGGGCAGACATATTACCCAAAGTCTTGTCATCATAACCCACCAGGCATCCAGAAGTATGTGGTATCAGTTCCTTGGGTTGCTTCCAAGACAATCATGTTAGCATAGTCAAACCAAACCATCACAAGGTTCTCAGAAAGAACCATCCTTTGGTTGATTTTGGAATTTAGGCTTCCTAGACTGTGAGATGATAAAGTTACTCACTTTGTGGTACTTTGTAACAGGAACTTCAGTAAATAAACATGCCAGCAAAAGAAGGCAAACTCCAAATTCTAGGTAGAAGTTCTTCCTGGTCCTTGTTTTCTTATTTTTGAGTTAAAAGTTCATATTCTGGATACAGGGCAATTGTTGCATACATTTCTTTCAACTTTTTTTTATTAGTACATGTTTGTAATACAAAATGATCACATTCCTCATGGAGACTTGACATGTACACTTAAAATGTGTTAATTCTTTAAAAAATCCTCTTAACCTCCTTTGCCTCAATCTCCTAGTCCCCTTTCTATTTGCAAAAACTCTATTTCCCTACTTCCTCTTATCTTTTATTTTTCTTTAAAACCTCATTTTAGCTTTTTCATGTAAGAGAAACTATGCACTATTTAAATGTGTGTGTCTGATTTATTTCTCTCAAAATCATCTCAAGTTTCATTCATTTTCCTACACATGACTCAAATCTGCCCTTTGTTATTGCAGAATAGCACCTTATTGAGTATAAACACCATATTTGCTTTGTCAAGTCATCTGTTGATGGACACGTAGGCCACCTCCAAGATTTAGCTCTTTTGATTATGATATACACTTGTCATGGAATATGATGTCTTTTACTCTTTCAGGAAGTTACCTAGAAGGGGGGCAACTAGGCTAAATGGAATTTCTATTCTTTTTCTTTTTGAGGAATCACCATACGATTTCTGTAATGATTGTACAAGTCTACATTCCCAGCAACAGTGAAGGGCTCCTTTTTCCCCCAGTCTTGCCACCATTTGTTAATATTTCATTTCTAGATGATGGTCATTCTTTTTGGAGTGAAACTGAATTTCAGCATCACTTTAATTTCTGCTGGATATATCATTAGTATCTTTAGGAGCAGGGCTGCTTTGGATTAGGGGATGTATTAGTATACATCTTAGGACAGGTGTGTTTTGCCTGTAGGGTGTCCTGGGCCAGTAGTTACTTTATCAAGAGCTGATATTATGTCAAATAGCATAAAATTTTTACTGTAACATTATTATCTGCACATATTAATATTTTTCAATCAAAAATTTCCATCTGTAGACACTGGCCTTGGAAATTACTCTACTGATATACATCACAAACCTTCTTACTGCAAGACTCAGATTTTTTAGGACAGTCTTCTTTCACGCTAAATTAAGAATCACTTTCTAGATGTTCTAATTATAATTCTCAAAGAGTAGAAGAATTAAAATTTTAAAACTTGACAAGACATTCTAAACATTCACAATATTCCTTAATACCTACATCTATTCTGTTTTTCTTGATTTCTTCATCTTACTTATTTTTCTTTAAAAAAATCCACTTGCGCATTTGGATGTTTCCCTTCCCTTTCTTCTCTGACCTTTGTCTTCTGAGACGAGGCTTCCTTGTCAATCCCTTGTGTTGGTGCATTGCTTTAGACCATATTCTTGTATAATACAAGCCTAACAAAACTGGCAAGTGAGGTCAGCTGCTGAGTTTTTGATGGAGAATATCTGTTTGCTGCAGGTAACGAGGTCCTGATGAAGTGCCTGAGGCCATGGAGCATTGGGCTGTTTGTGCCCCACAGAGGGCCCCTTCATCCTCAGTGACACTACCTTGGCTCCCTGGGTGATCTAGGGAAATGCAGCTACTTCCACAGAAGCAGAGGATCCCGGCAGGCCGGGCACACTCTGAAGGTCACCATAGTGTGTTGTCCTTGGACCCAATAAACAGATGCACCCCCATACATATGTACGAGGTGAGTGTTCTCCCACCACCTCTGGTTGTTGTGCGTTATTTACTCCTGAGGAGAACTCTGCACTTGATTTATGGAGCACCTCCGGTCATCACTTTTGATTCCCTTTTTCTCTCTCAGGGCATTTGAAACGAAGCACAATATTCGGCTGAATAGTGTATGCTGCAGGAGAAGGAAGTGCTGTGCTCAAAGATAGACTGCTTTTATTAATAGAAAGTTTACAGCAAGGGAATGAAGCAATCTAATTTTATCGTCTTCTTATTCTGTTTCCTTTAAAAAACAGAATGCCTTATTCATTTATCTTATTATTGGATAGCTACTATATATTTAAAATTGTTTCTTAGAGTGCTAATTCATTTCAACAAGTATCGATCACTCATTTTTCTATGTCTCATATTGCTATACATTTAAGCCTAGGGGCATACAAATGAAATCTGTGATGTAAACCTGTCTTCAAATGACTTGCAGTGGAAAACTGCTGGGAAACCTAGCTGATAGATATAGAACAATCTAGCAACACAAGACTGAAGATGGAAAAAAAAGTGCAAGAGGAAACACACAATGCCTTGGAAAGGCACGTGGGTTCGTATGTGTGCTATCCATAGCCACAATGCAAAGAGATGTTTGAAAACTTCCAGGGAAATAAAAAGTATCATTAATAGCAGTCTCCAAATCAACAGCTGCCTGAAATGGATAAGTGGGAGTGTTGCTCTTGAAAACTAGCTAGAATAAGTATGAATATACTCAGTTTCATTTGGTTATTGCTTTTTTTTAAAGGAAATGACAATCACACTAAGTTGTGAGTGTTAGGTGTGTTTCATCAAACAATAAAATGTATTTATGACACTGTAAGTAGCCTAGAGAAAGTCATTCCGGGGTTGACAAATGATTCCATGACATTACCAGTGCCCAGGGACTCCTTTGTCTTTTGCCCAACTGTGCTTATATCTGTGGCTGTCGTCCTCATTTGTGGCAAGGATGTGGTCAGGCACTGCTCAGCTGCCACCTAGGAATGGAGGCCTGGCAGTCAGCAGGTCCAGGGCTCCTAGCTGCCCAAGCCTGTGGGAGTTGCTTTGGCTCCAACCATGCCCCTCTCTGAAGTGGCATCATCCAAACACTAATCTGCATGAAGCTCAGTCCACTTGGGCAATGTGGAAAAGTTCTGATGTGCTACCGTGTCTTCAGAACTCTTTGAGGCTTCATTTGACTCTTCTGTTAAATTTTAACAGCTTGTTAAGGAAGTTGTTAACAACTTCCCTTCCTCCTGCAGCCATCCTGCCCACTTCTATTTGTTCCCCTTTTTCTACTCTTAGGAGAACTCCCACGAATCTCTCTGCTTGCTCATTTCAGTCTCCGAGTCTGCCACCCAGGCGAAGCATGTTATGATGCATTTTGAATAAGAAGGGTGCCCGTATCAAGAACGCCAACTTGCTTTCAGATAGCTGGGAGAAATGTGATGATAGGCTTGTATTTCACCACTACCCATAGCAGTGAGTAAGACGGATAACATTCCTTTTGAGCTAGATTAATTGCCTTCCCAAACAAAGTGAGACTATCTTTCTTTTCCAAAAGTTCCCCAGGGGCATCTGCACTAGAGAGCTGAATTACCTGGACATCATAAAGAGTCAGCAAAGCTGAAAAATGTCCTTTTGAACAGGGCACGTTGTCCCCACAGACAAAAGCTAGGACTCCATTATCAGGAAATAAGGTAAGAATGAAGCTGAATAAATAGCAGTGTATGTCACACAGGAAGATGATAATATTAATAATTACTACAGTGGACCTTCGAGTTACGGCCAGCCTGACATAGAAACAACTCAGGTCATGAGTGGAATTTTAGTCTTAACTTACAAAGTCTTGAGTTATGACCCGAATGATGGCTGCTTGCACTTCCAGATGGTCCCAGGTACAGATTTAACCCTTAGAGAGTTGTGGAAGGACCCTGAACTCTGCCTGTGGAAGGAGGGAGACTTTGAAGGCTGCATAGAGGAGCCTTAATTATTTACCTGAGCTACAGCCATCTCTTATGAATGAATTGAGGGTCCACTGTATTTATGGTATTGTTACTACGTATCAGGTGCTGTGCTATGTAAACTGTATATTTACTTGGTCATTCAGTGTTCTTAATGGACAGGTAGTTAACCTCCCAAGTCTAGGCATTGTTTTTCTGGCAGTGCCCTGGATTTTAATGTTTGCTCTTAAGTTGTTTAGCATCACTCTGTGCCAAAGGCTGACCAGGAAAAACTGTTATCTGTGAGCTCAGAAATCCCTGATTTCTTTATATTTAACAGGATTTTGTTTCCTAGCTTATCACTAACCTATCATTTCTTAATGCAAGAGGCTTCCATTGGGCTCAAATCTCCTTAGACCATACAGCTCTCAGGAGCATTTCACATTTTCTACACAGCCACAGGTGGTGTGAAACTTTCCACCACTAAGGCGGTTTCCTTTTTTGTAGCTTTCACTGACATTCTTTGCATTACTGTGTCTCACTTTCTCCCAAGCCCTCACAGATAGATAGCCTAGGAGCTGCCGGAACTCACTAACAATGACCACATAATCCTATTCTTTCCTCCTACTGCTCTGTCCTAAAGTCATACAGACAGTTCCCATGGGTTCTGCATCTGTTCCTGCTACTGCAGATCACATCATGCCTCACATTTTTCCATGCAAAATGGTGCCATTTATTTTGCAGAAAAATCTGTGATTTGAGCTAAGCTGAGAGTGTGGCTCAACTCCGCTCCCCTCAGTGTCAGTCAGAGTGGTCTGAACACCCAGGAGTCACGCCTGAGTTCTCCTCTCACACTTCTGGCAGTGCAGGCTGCGCTCAACTGAACAACCAGGTGGCCTCTCCATGCAGACTGGATTCTTTGCCACCTTGTGCCTGGAGTGTGGAGACTGATACCCAGGGAAAGACAAAGAGAAGAGGGAAAGAGAGAGAAGGGGAAAGGAGGGGTGGAGGAGGGAGGTGAGAAAGGAGATAGGAAAAAAAAGACATTTTCTCAATGTCACCTAACGCCAGGTATAAAATATTAACATCACTATGACATTCTATTGATCACGATAGTATTATGGTCCAGAGAAAATTCAAAGCAAAGGAATATATAGCATCCTGGTTCTTGGTTGAAATTTTGGTTGAAGGAAATGCTTGAGTGAATACAGACGCACATTCACCAACACACACAGAGGGAGGGAGAGGAGTGGGAGAGGGAAGGGAGAGAACTATTTTTAAATGTATGAGCTTCTGAAAAATGAATATGACTGGAGCTAGTGTTAAAGGAAAAGCTACATATTAAAAGATTAAGCAAAAAGTTTTTGGACTCAGAGGTGAGTTTCCTTGCTGTCCCTGCTGCCTGTATCTTGTACAAATTTGGCCGAAGGAAACAATGGCTGTGTCTCGATTTCTGCACCTGATACATGTCTTGAACTTATAACAAAATAGCCTAAACTGTGTGATTTGAAAACCCAGGTGGTGTCTGTGGACTTCTGGCGCTCATTACTTTGATCTCTGGTCTTTGTCACTCATCTCAGCTGTCTCTGTATGACATCTTTTACCTGGAAAGTGTTCTGTGTGTTGCTCTTTCTAGACAGGTCACAGCTTCTCTTGAGCATGCCACCCCCAAAGCCACATCTCCTTCTTATGGAAATAAACAATCCTGTCGTTCTCACCGTACCACTGCGCTCTCTCATAGCATCACCCAGTTTAAGCTATTTTGTTATAAGTTATAAGAAATGTATCCCTCCCAGCTATCTAGGCAGGGACGTTCAAGATCAAAGCTTTGGGCATTCCGATCTTTGATGAGTGCTTGCTCTGTGATTCAGAGAGCCCATCTCACTGCACCCTCCCTTGTGCGAGGGTGAAAAGCCACTTTTGTAAGGGCATTAGTCCTACTCCACAGGGCAAAACCCACATAATCAGTCATCTCCAAGAAGCTCCAACTCTTCAGACTATTGCACCAGAGGTCAGCTCTCAACATGTGGATTCAGGAGGGAGATGGACATTCGTACTCCAGCAGCTTACTCTCATGCTCTCTGTAATATGATTGTGTCTGTGCTTTGAGGACTGAACTATTCTTCTCTACTTTTAGAGGTTTTAAGGGTTCTAAGCACCCTATTCACCCCAAAGTAGATATAAAATCCACACTGAGCCACTAAGACATCTTGCTGGGAATTTAAGCCTTATAGGGAGAAGAAAAACAAGTTTGAGCAGATTCATGTCAGTGACAAGCAAGAAACAGAAGAGATGGACTGAGTCCTTCACTGATAGACCAGCATCCCCGGATGTGGTTTTCCACTTCTTTGATTCTCTGTATTACTCAGTAATATTTCAGTGGACACCTTTTCAAGCTTAAATTAACTGATGCCGGCATCAGTTGTTAAGGTATGAGATGAAGCAAGTTGATAATCCTGGTAACATGGGGCAGTTATGAGTGTGTAAGGGATCCACATAGGTAAAGATAGGTTATTATCAAACATAAAATCATCCCAAAGCTGTGGCAGGTTTGGATGTGACCTGCCCTTCTCTCTTGCCTTTAAAGAATCTTTGGCTGTGGCTGATGGAAGGACCCAGCAGGCCCTAGTAAGGGTCACTGTGGCCGCAGAGAGCTTGTTCTGAGTCTCCACAGGTCTCCCTCATTAGAGCCCAAGATGAGCAAGGTGGTGTCTGTGGACTTCTGGCGCTCATTACTTTGATCTCTGGCCTTTGTCACTCACCTCAGCTGTCTCTGTATGACATGTTTTATCTGGAAAGTGCTCTGTGTGTTGCTCCTTCTAGACAGATCACAGCTTCCTTGAGCATGCCACCCCAAAGCCACATCTCCTTCTTATGGAAATAAACAATCCTGTCGTTCTCACCGTACCACTGCGCTCTCTCATGGCATTGTACATGTCTCAATCACTTGTGGTTTCTGTCAGCCCAGGCTACACTTATTCACTAGAAGGTCCCAGGAGTGGAGCTTTGTGTGTCTTGGATGGAATGGCATGCGCTCCCAGTGAGACAATCCTTACGATGTGGTGACACTTTTACTATGAAAGTAGATGGAGTTTGGTCATTATAGTAGGTGTTGAGATAGGATCAGCCAACATGGTGAAAAGAAACATTCTTTAAATAATGAAAGCAGCAGAGCTTTAGACCAATTCCGGGTAAGAAAGACACAATCTGTGCTCCAGCTCAGGGACAATAGCACTCACCTGCCATGCACAAGACTGTGGACTGGATTCCTAGCACCAATACACACATGTGCACACAGTGTTTTGGTGTCAAAATGGGAAGTATTGGTTTACATAAATGTTAAAAGCAGATAATGACAATTTGTATGCAGTAGAATTTCATGTCATTATAAGTGTAAAATGCTAAATACGTGGCTTGAGCATTGTGCCCAATGAATGTATCAATTACTTTGTTACTATTTTTTCCTCCTTAAAAAGGAGAGAGCAAGAGTATTTGGAAATGAGTGGAGAGGATTAAAAAAATGGGAAAATGTAATGAATTTAAGAAATGTGGTTTCGAACTTTGGCCTCAAATATACACCACTGAAGGAGTTGTTTTATGTGAGTAACCCTTGTTTTCCTGGTAGTCAGAAGGAATAAAAGCATCTTGCTTGCTGAGCCACCATTTACATTGCACAACAAAAGTGCAGTTCCCTATTCACATTGCAATCTCTGTTGATACTTAGTAAGAAGAAGCTTGGTTCCCTGAGTTGTCATCTAGGAGCTCAGCTCCAGTAATTTGTGTGACCTTGATTAGGTCCTTCTTTGGCCATACTTTTGGTCAGCTACCTATAGTAAAGATTTTGAACTGTGTTACGGGTACTAATATTGTTATATTCCTCATGAGGTAGATTTCTTGTGGCCCTGGGACTAAATCCAGAGCTTTTGCACTAAGCTAAATATGCAGTCCACTAAGCTAAATATGCAATCCGTATATTCATTCATTCATTCATTCATTCACTCATTCATTTGTATGTTGTGATAGGATCATTGTTAGGTTGCTGTTTCCAGGCTGAACTCTAACCTGCGTACCTCCTGCCTCAGTCCCCTAGAGTGCTGGGATGGCAGATTTCCACCACCACATACCACATCTGGTGAGCCAGATGTGTTAAAATCATTTATAGAAGAAATACTGAAGTTCTATGTAGATGATTCAATAATATTTGTGGGGGAATAAGGTCAAAAACCTCATTGGCTTTAGGGGGTGATAATTGCTTTAGAAAATGTACATCTTCTGTCCTCAAAGATCTCAGTCTATATTCAAAACACAAAATACACACACACACACACACACACACACACACACACACAGAGGGAGATTGTGAGAAAAGAACCTTAAACTATCATAGAAGCCAAAATAAGAATAACACCTCATACTTGATGAAGGAAAGGATTCTTTTTGAAGATAGAAAATTGAAAAGATGAAAAAACTTTAGAGGGAGGAATGTAAGTGTTTGTTGACTGAGAGAAAGTTAAGGTTATTCTATTATTATGTAAGTCAAGAAGAAAAGAAACAGCATGGCATAGAAGGCTGCCCCTCACAGAGATGTCCAAGTGAGCCTCGCATGCTATGTTTCACAGGGTGAGATCACAGTGAGCTTCTCTCAAAGGCTATGCACACAGAATCCCCGGGTCTGTGCATAATAGAATCTGTCATTTGTGAGTCTGTGAAATTTTGGAACATTTCACAGCTTAGTACTTCTTCACAGGGGAGAACATGCATACATTCTTCCTGTTGCTAAGGTACCCATTTATGACTTGGGCTCTGCCAATCAGGATCCACCTAAGCAAACTAATTTTGACCTTTTCTTCCATGAGAAAACAGAGCACAAAGCCTTCCCTTGGCTGTCCTGGGAAACTGGGGAAGCAGAGGGTCTTGATGAGGGTAAGAGAGGCAACTACCCATCACAGTGCAGGGCACTGTCTTGTGTGTTCTTGGAGGTTTGCTTGGATATTGATCTAAAATGTATTTGTCCTGGTCTTTCAAAATTTTTAACACATAAGAATTTCTTCTTATCTAACCATCTTGAAGAAATTCTGGTGTTTGTAACCAACAGCTCTGTGCTTGATTCCTCACCCATGAATCAGGAATGGTAAGGGTAGCTATCACAAGTGATTTAATAATTAAACAAAATAATTTTTTATTTTAGTTTAAGACTACCAAACCTCAAATAGCAACTAGGCTTTTTGGAGGGAAAGATTGATTTATGTGATTTAGAAAATATTTTATTTGTTTCCTTAAATCCCTTAATGAATATCTGCCACCCAACCTCAGGTAGACTCCTAGGCTGATTTGGGCTCTGACCACTGTAGATTCTCCTGGACCTCACAAAGCTTCCCTGTGCCGAGGGCTTCCTCATCTTGACATGGTTCCAGCACTTTGTGACCCTCTGCTCATGTGTTGACTTATTTACTATCCTAGTAGCTTCAGACTGCTCAGTCTCTTTCCATATTCTATAACCTGACATCTACCTGACATTCATTCACTTCCTCAGGCACTTTTGATGATGCATTACAACGCATGCATAGAGCAGATTGTAAACTGGCTTCTACCAGGGAAAAGTAGTGAGGAAAGTGCAATTTTTCTTTCTCAGTGAGATCAGCCAGGTCTTCCTTGAGCTAAAGAAATACAGGTGGCGCTGACAGTTCCATCTGTGACAGGTGCTCACTGGTTCCCACTGGCTACCTAAGGGACTATTTAGCACCTCCGAGGCATTTGTTCCTCACCCTACACTTACCTGTTGATTATTTTAACTAAATCATTCCTCCTCCCACAACCTTTCCATGTCCCTTTCAGTGCAGCCTCTATCATTCTTTATTATTCTGTCTTTGTATATTTCCATCATCATATTCACCATTTTCTATCTTGATGATTTCTTTACTTATAGATCTTCCTACAATAGAATGACAACTTTCTATTGTCAGAGAAAGTCTTTCTTCTATATCTAGAAACACTAGTGCAGTGATTGGGATCTCATTGGCAGTCTCTGAATCGTGGTAAATGCATGGGTTGTCACACTGACTTTTCTGAGTTCTTTGCATTTGCCTTATGGGAGGATACTGAGGAGCAAAGGAAAAACAGCAGAATTAACTGATCAGCTCCAGGTGCCTATTTTGTGAGTCTCTTGCCATGTACAGATGTAGTTAGAACTTTGGTCATCATTTTTCAAATGTATTACAGTAGCTCAATATGTTGTCCGCCAGATATTCCAGTGGAGCTTCCACTGTGGTGATTTTGGAATCATATTTTTCCCTCAGCAATGGCGAGGTTATCAGTGGTGCATATCCGAGAATGGAGCTCAACGAAGGGAGAGGATGACAGCAGGCCCCAAAGCATCTACCATGCCGGGGGTCAAAGAGTTGTCTCTCTGCTTCTAGGACCCAAAACAGCAAGCATGTGGTGATGATTTCTGTGAAGGCCTATAGATATGAGAAAGAAACCTGTCAAAGTCATGAAACAGGTGTTATACTACTTCTTTTGAGAAGGAGAAGAAAGGTAAAACACTAGGTACTAAATTAATACCTTGCAATCTGTTGAATAACTGATATCAAGAAAGGAAAATAATAAAAGTGGGAAATTGTTAAATATCACAGAATTTGCAATGGAAATTTTGCCTGATGTATATCATTTGTATAACTACAGGTGTTGGACAAATGTTAATACTTTGTATCTGTTATGTATTCAGATACCCATAAACACATTCCCAGAGTGAGTATTAGAGATGTCTCTAAAGTCAGACCAGACATCACACTTCTCTTCCTGTTTTCCTTCTTTCCCTTCCTTCCTTCCCTCCTTGATTACTTCCTTCCTCTTTCACTTCCTTGTTTCTTTCCCATTTTCTTCATGTCTCCTATTCTCTCCTCCTTACTCCTTACTTCTCTTTACAAAGGCTGAATTGTGTATTTAGAATGCAGAACTTCCATTTTTGTCACAATCTTCATGTAAACAATAAAATTATCTGGGTGTCCAAATGCTACACTGAAGAAAAGCAGAGAAGTCCTTGTTGCCAAGGCAGCATCTATTAATTCATCTAGGTTTAGTTATTTGCTATATTTCAAAAGAACTGCATTATTTAGTATGATCAGTAGGGTACTCATCATCACTTTTGGAAGAGAACTGAAACCAAGCATGTGCAGATCACTTGGAAAGTGATGAAGAATTTTCAACTTGTCCCCTTCCCCCGTGTTGAACTCATTAGAACCGGACTCAGCAAAGTGAAGTTAAAAACCCACTGGACTGTGAAAAAGCTCTTGGTTGCCTTCTGTTCAGTGACCTTGGATAAATTAGTAAACTATTTGTGCTTCACTTGCCTCATTAGAAATACAAGAGCAGGGCCGGGAAGTTAGCTCAGTGGTTTTCGCACCTGTCTTGGAAGCGCAAGGACCCGGTTTCCATCCCGGTTAACCACATACAATACTGGGTGTGGAGACTCACGCCTACCAGCAATCAGTACCACATACCACAGTGCTGGGTGTGGTGGCTCACGCCTGTAATCCCAGCAGTCAGGAGGCAGAGACAGGATTGCTGTGATGTGAGTTTGAGGCTGAGCTCAGGGCCAGCCTGAACTATAAAGCGAGACCCTGTCTCAAAAAAAAAATATATATATATATATATATATATGTATAGCCAGTTTACAATTGTGGTACCTAAAATGGTGGTTCTTTATAAACTAAGTTGTTTCTAAATCTTTGACGAGGTGAGTAGTGATAGTAGCAAAGTGTATCTTATATGCCAATTCTAATTCTAAGCTTTTAATGATATCAATTACTCCAATGTTCACTTCAAACCTGAATGTACATATGATAATATTATCTTCATTTTCTGATTCAGAAATGAGGAGGTTAAATTATCTGCCCAAAGTTAAGTCCTTCTAGAAGGCAGCTAAGTTTGGATTTGGCTGTTTCAAATTAAATATTATGTCTTATCTCATGCAAAGAACTTGAGTTTCTGTAGTCTCAGATTTTTGTTACCGATACTAAGCTTCTCTGGTCAGTAACTGTTTAGTCCTGAGTAAGTTGGGAGCTGTGCCATCTATACAGAAAGATACAAGGCTTCCCTCAAGGTCATTTTATAAAAAATAGAATTATATAATACTATTATATAAGACAAAATATGCTAGCTTATGATTCAATTACAATTTACATTCTGAACATCGCTTGCTTAAGAAAACAAATATTGATTTACTCCTGTCACTCATACTCAACATAGGCAGCAGAGTTTCACTACTGCATTACTCACAGGTCCAGAATGATAGAAGATCTCTTACCAGGACAGTCTGCTTCTCACAGCAGTGGCTAAGATCCAGAGAGCTCCATGTTTCCAGGCTAATCTGTGACTCACGGCCCAGTCATTGATTAGAATCAGCCCTGTGCTTTTGCCTAGAGCAGTTGAGTCAAAAAGTGGGAAAAAGATACTATTTGATCATTACTCTGTATGCAACAAACATGAAGAACTTTTGTAAGATCCCTGACATATGGTCACCACTCAATAAATCAATATTATTGCTATTATTAGCCTCACTATAATGCATCAAGAGAAATTTATTTCTTATTATTGGGCACCATAGAAGAATTTGACATTCTCAGAATCATGATTTTGAAGAGATTTTTGAAATGTATGCGATTAAAACAACTGACACAGGGCACTGATTTTAAAAGTGTAAGTAGATAATATATGAATTCTGCCCAAGTCAGGGGACAATTTCAAATAATTTCTTGCATAGTTTTGTTTAGCACTTTTATTTAGCATTTGTTCCTGAGCTAGTTCTGTTTGTGTTACATTCACCTATCCATAAGCAAGGAAAATCTGTGTACTGTCAAAGAAACAACTTTCCCATCTCATTGCATGATTGAATATAAGTCATCTTCATCTTTTTATGCTTCATCAGCTCCTTTATAAGGTATTGCCCTTTATTATGACAGATTTTATGGTATTTTGTGATGGCCAGCCATGGGTAGAAAAAGGTTTAATGCACTGACATCTAATTTTATTATCTCTGGTACCTATTCATTTTTTAGAAGCATTTCTTGACTTTGTGCCAGTTTAAGCATGAAGCTTTAAAAAGTAGATGATGACAGGGTCGGGAATTAAACCTTTAAATCAGAACAGGATTGGAAAGACAAATCGCAAAGAGATCTCAGTCATTTTGCATCCTCCTCGCATGTTAATAAGTGGTACCCACACAGTAAAAAGCACATCACAGACCTGTGATTTGCCAGGTCTGGGTATATGAGGTGCTATTTCAGGACTAGATAGCAATTTATTAATGCTGGCCCAAGATAAGGGAAGAATGTAAATACACATGAAGTTCTTACTCTACCCAAATTATTATACACCATGTTTTACTAACGCTGTCTCACATTATATTTAAAAAATATTTCAAAGAAGTTGTAATTTTTCACATGATAAGATGGAAAAATAAAGTTATGGTGGGACAGGAGATATAAATATTAATAATTTACTTCACAACACAATAAACTTGTTTGGTGGTGCATATTATACACTTGAACAGACTAAATACAGTTCTCAACACATGTATACACACACAAACACACACAAATGATATGTATGAAAAGTGATAGTCATGTTAGATAAGGTCTTATACTGTAAATATAAATAATGCTATTTGGCTATCACATGATAGTAAAGCTTCATTGTTTTGTTTTAAAAAGCATGGAATGTAAAACCCAGAAGAGAAGTGGGTAAATTTAAACTTGATTCCTACACTGGGTTTCTACACCAAAGTAAAGCACTGGCTCACTTTTCCTTTGCAATTGCTGCTCCTTCATGCTGGCACAGTTCTTGTCCACAGGTAGCCTGGGTCACTTCATTTCATCGGTTGCTTCCACATTTATTTTCCAGGACTGAGGGAGAATCTTCACTTTGTAAAGACTCCTCACATCTCCACATGTTCCTCCCAGCCAGCAATTCTCGAAACTATTTCTGGGTGTGTCGTTGTGTTTTTAGGCACCATGCACTACAAAAGCACTCTGCAGTTTATGTGCTTATTGCTTCTTATGTTTTTTTTTTTTTTTTACAAAGGTACAAACTTTGTAAAAGCAAGGATCTATCTTATTTTATCCACTACCTTAAAAATGCTAGTAAAGAATAATTACTCGGGCCGGGGAGTTAGCTCAGTGGTTCCAGCGCCTGTCTTGCAAGCGCAAGGGCCCGGGTTTGATTCCCCAGTAACCACATAACAATAGTGGGTGTGGAGACTCACACCCAGCAGCAACCAGTAGCACATACCACAGTGCCGGGCGTGGTGGCTCACGCCTGTCATCCCAGCACTCGGGAGGCAGAGGCAGGAGGATTGTGATGTGAGTTGGAGGCTGAGCTCAGGGCCAGCCTGAACCACAAAGCGAGACCCTGTCTCAAAAAACCTAAAAAAAAAAAAAAAGAATAATTACTCATGAGCACTTTATTGAGTTTATTGATGCATGTACTTTGTACGTAGTGATACTGAAGTTGCTGAAGGATGAATCCATGTGAGTCACATGTGTGAGGATGACAGAGACATTCTGGAATCTTATGAGAACTGTGATGACTTCTAACCCTCTTCCTGTCCTGAATACTTCTTATGCATTAACTCGTTTACTGTCAGTTCTCATTTTACACAAAGGGAAGATGAAACCTTCACCCTCATCACTTGCTATCTTGCTACCCACTTGCTGTTCCCAAACCCGTCCATGACCTCATCCCTCAGTCCCATCATGAGCATGTTGGCTAGGTGGTCACGTGGTACCATCACAATGAGATGTCTAGTTATTTTAAAGATAGTTCTTACTTGACCATATTCTTGTTTAACTACCTTAAGCAAATTAATTAGTTTTGTGGGGCCCCTGATGCCATTAATTCATGGTCTATAAAACCTCAGACCTAATTAAACTTTTTAGGATGGTGTCTTTACTACCTGATATAAGTGTCTTCTAAATTATAAGAATTGCTAACATTAATGCTGTATTAAATAGCTACATATAAATGGAAATATGAAAATTTTCCAAGATTGCAAAGTAATCAAAACCTAGATTAAAATGAGGATGATTCTATATCTGTTTAATTGTAAGTTTAAAAATATCAAGAAGTTTTATTATGCTACAAGAAGTGGTAGAGAGGTCTAATATTTCTAGCTTGCAAGGAACTCTTGGTCCTAGGGAAAGATCAGCTATCTAAGAGTTTATCAGTACATGCTATAGTTGTTTGAAATATAAAAATGGAAAAATGTGATCTTCAACACTATAATGAAATACCACTTTGTGACTTGTAGGCTGATAATAATCAAGAATTCAATCAATAAGAAGGGTTGGTGTGTATTTTGACAAACTAATATCATCTATGGCTGGTGAGGAAATGAAATGGTGCATATGAGTCGACCAAACAGCTGTGCTCAGGAACCCTGTTCCTGGGCATGAACGAAGACAGGGAAAAGCATGTACCATGCTCTTCAGAGGAGAATTACACGTGATGGCAGAAACAGAAGCAACCTTAGTCCCCATCTATTGATGAACAGCTCAATAAAATGTGTTATAACCATATATTGGAATATTTAACAATAAAAATTAGTGAAATACTGGCATATGTTAAACACAGATAAACATTTTAAAAGCATGCAAAATGAACCAAGTCAGTCACAGAAGATTACATATCACTTTGGACTATTTGTGTGAAGGTCTAGATTAAGCAAACTTGTAGGGATATAAAATAGTAGTTGCCTTAATCTATGGTGGATCCAGAATGAAGAAAAATTAATAATTGGCAGAGTTACATTTTGGCTCAGCAGAAATGTTTCCAAGATTAGATTATGATAATGGTTAAAAATTCTGTTAATATGTTAAAACTTTGTGAATTATACACTTTACATGGAGAAATGTGGGGTATGGGAATTACATTTCAATTAAGCGCAATTTTTAAAAAGGTCATATTATATAAAATAATAATTAAGGGAACACACCTGATAATCAAAACAGGAGGCAATTGGTAGAATACGTTGAGTGCCAATCTGATGAATGAGTAAGATAAACAGGAATATGTTATATGTAGGAATTCATAAAGAAAAGTTAAAGCTCATTTTGCTTTACTTTGGAGAATATTAGGGATCCAATTTATTATCCTACAAATACATAAAGGGGGAAGCATTGAACTTGCCTTATCTACTCCAATTGCTTCTCAAAGTCACCTCACCACTCATAAAGAGGAGTTTCTTTTAATATATGCATCCCATAATAAATGTAGATGGACCTGTAAAATTATAGCACTTTAAAATTATTAGCACTTTACAAATCTACAAAAATGTATATATCTGGTGATCATAAATTGCCATTAATATATTTCTAAAACTATTCTTCCATTGATTATATGTTGCCTGATGGCAGTTTATGACAGCATCTACACAACTTTTTTCCAACAAAAAGAATTAAACCTCTGCATGATGACCAGTATTTAATGATATCATAGACAAGTCTGTGGTAGAAGAAAAATCAATTGCACAAGTGAAAAAAGAGAAATTCTTGATTTTAAAGAGATTATGGAATATTTCAAAATGTGACACGTAGGTCTTGCTTGAATTTAGAAAAAAAAAGCTATAAATATAGATAGTTGACTGTCAAAAACATGAAACCTCATAGGAGATTATTTATGGAATTAGGGGGTTGCCTCTGACTTTTGGGGCGATCACTGTATAGTGGTTTTGTATTTAGGGAGTTCTTAGCTCTCAGAGGTACAGCCGAAGTATTTATAAATATAATTAAATCATGCTTGAGATTTACTTTAAAGGAATTGACCACCAGAGCCCCAGGATTTGGTGGAAGTATAGTAGTATCAGACAGGGCAGGATTTGGACATTGTTTCCTATTAGCGATGAGTGAATAGGGCTATATCATACCATTCTGCCTATTTTTCATGCCTAGAATTACTTTCACTATTCTAGGTCTCTTCTAATTCCCTTTGAATATTTGGATTATTTTCTGTCTACATGTGAATATACTCTTGGGATTTCAGTCAGAATTGCAATGAATCTATATAGCTATTTTGGGAATATAACCATTTTGACAATATCAATTCTTTCTCTCCAGGAGAAAGGGATGTCTTTCCTTTTTTCTGATACTATCTTTGATCTCTTTTTTCAGAGTGCTGTAGTTTTCAGAAAAGAAATCTTTCATCTCCTTTGTTGGATTGATTCCTAAATGCTTCGTTTTTTGGAATCTACTGTGGAAGGAATTGTTTCCTCAATTTCTCTCTCAGTGAGTCTTCTTTTTTTTTTTTAATTATCTTTATTGGTACATTAAATATACACATCATGATTGCACTCCATAATGGGGATTTGTACCGGTATAAGACACAACTTAATTCTCATTTTTTCCCATAGCCCCACCCACCCTACCACCCCCCCATATATATAAAATTTGTTTCCTTATTTTTTTGTTACAATCTCAACATTGTCCCCTTTCACCTTATTTTACATTGAGCATTTTCTATTTCACAATATATAACATACAATGCTAGGACT